>CAMOHE010056517.1:7641-48760 GCA_946598075.1 Artocarpus hirsutus | reverse complement strand
TATTTGATTATGTTTTTATTTTAATTAAAGAGTTTTCATTTAAGTCCCGGGCAAATTATTTTGACGATTTGTATTTATTTTCTAATCTTTATTTTATTTAATAAAAACTGTTAACCCCCACTTAGGGGCGTTACAAGTGTAACCTTAACCTCATCTGTTGTAAATCATGCATCAAGGGCATCAACTGTCTCCCTAGAAACTTTGCAACTTACACCATCAAGAACTTCAGAGATACAAGATTAGTCATGGAGGGAAGTTGAGAAAATATCACTAGCTGTCTTCAATTCTTTGATTTCATTCTTATCTCTTCGCTGTGAAGCTTTTGAGTGAAAAAATTTTGTGTTTAATCACCTCTTTTTTAACCACTCGGCTCGGAAACGTTGCTTCCAATAATATTCTTCTAGCGCTTATAGATGGTCCAGTTCTTTTTCTAAAGCTATGGTTTGTGATTTCTGACCAACATCCCCAACTTGTAAATTGAGTTTTGGAATCTCCTCCTGTAAATACTTGACTTTTCTCGGAATGTTTCCAAACACCTCTGCACCCCAAATTTGGAGTGCTCCTGCACATTTATTAAGAGTATTTTTTAGAGCACCCTCATCACCCCCAATATTGTCCATATACCATGCTATAAGCACCGCATCCTTGTATTCGTCTCTGGATCGCCAGAGAGGTTCAAATTTGAACCGTCCCTTACCTCCATATTTGCCATTCTCCTCCTCACCCAAACCATCAAGGACCACGTGTAAGACTCTATGGTCGAAACCACGAAAATCTCTATGGTACACACAAGACCGAGGGAACATGTCTTTCCAAGCAGAGTTTCCTAGGAATCTATCTAATCGCTTCTGAATATTTTCAGGATGGTCCTGTCCATTATTCCACGTAAATAGATAGCCTTGAAATCCTAGATCTAGCAACTCACAGTTCTCTACAGTTTCTCGAAATTCAGTCATGCTCCCATACACTAAGTTATTTCCTCCCACCTTCTCTGGGAGATGAAAAATTTCATTAAATTCCCCTACAATCATCCATGGTTGAGTGTACATACCTTGGAGGCACTCTAAGAGTTCCAAAGAATGATGTTGTTGAGCTTTTCTGGATGTCCATAGAACCGCGTGAACCGCCACCGTGCTCCTCTCGGTAAGTTAACAATACAGTCAATATGATATCTTGAGAAGCTCTAGATATTCACCTCCTATTCCTGCCTCCACAGCAGAAGTAACCCACCACTCTTCCCTATGCGGTCAACATGAAATCCCCCTCAAAATTCAATCTCTCTTTCATAAAATACGCTGCTCGATCTACTTTGAAAACTAGTTTTTGAAAAGAAAACCAGTGTGGTTTATAGCTCCGGATAAGAAGCCAGTGTTTATCGAACACTCATGGGTTCCCCAAACCTTGGACGGTCCATACTATGGCATTCATTGGCTCCGGTGGGGTTGCAGACCTAATTTCATTTGATAAATCGCCAAAAGCAAGCCGTTTCTGTCCATTGACTTGTTTTTCAGGCAAAGCATCGATCTTTCGTTTAACCAATGCTGAGTCCCCACCGCCACTAGTCCCCTCCTTTAAACTGCTTTCCTTTGCTTGACTATTGTTTTGTGGTTTTTGGGGCCCCCCTTTCCGGCGTACTTTGGGCCTCTCTATGGTGAAGTGAAACGGCCTTACTTCAGTCGGACCATGCTCGTTTATTAGCAGCGACTCATCCACGCCATGTAATGTAGAAGACTTCCCATGCAGTGTCGTGGAAGGAGATCCAAAAGCCTCAGAATCAATACTTTGTTTGTTAGGACCCAGGTGGCCCTCCCAAGCACTAAGGTCCTTTTTTGAAAAGATGCCCCATTATTGGGAGGGTCTTCCATATTTTTGTAGCCCGTAAGTTTGTCACATGGTGAAGAAAAATCCACCCCATTAATGCTTTGTCATTTTGGACCCACATGTAGCAAAGTCCCCATTTGAAAAAGAGACACTACTATACCCTGAGTTCTCCACATTATTATTGCTCTGATGGGTACCACGTGTAGAATGAAGCGCCTCCCCATGATCCCTCAAGGTCAAACTCCCTGATTTGTTGTTTTCCGCCACATTGTGTAATCCTTGATTGGTGGGATTGAATTCCTTTTCAGTGCCAAATTAAAATTTAAGTGACTTTGACCACAAAAATCCCTTCAAGGATCACGGCGGCTGTTCGCGTTCTCGGCACTCCTCCGATATGGTTCCAGTTGTGCCTCCCAGTCGCTGCCATGCTTTTTCCACCGTCCACCCTTTTCCGAAGGTCTCCCTCGTCCATCTTGTCTTCCGGTGAGGTCACCATCTTGTCGACAAGGTGGAATTGTTCCATATTGTCAACCTTCTTCAAAACTAAGAGGGAGTAGTCAAAACTCCATGGTTCCTCCGCCAACACACGGTCCCTTTCTCTTTCATCTTCAAAAATAAAAAGGAACACATCTCGGGCAACCTCTCTAATTTCAATCTCCTTTTTAGCCTTCCACACATTGATCATAGTAGACTTGAAAGCCCCCTTGTGGAAAGTTTTTTCGTCAAGAGTCGGCCAAGTAAGCCCGAACTCATCTCAGCCCTCCCCCGCTCAACCACCTCGTTTGCCACACCGAACACATCTTCCTCCTCCGCCGTGATAGCGTTTTCCAACGATGCACGATGTCTTCCATATTCCAAGATTCAAAGTTCACAGGGAAAGCACTCACTAATGCAGTCCCAAAACTGCGAGAAAAAACTCTCATTCACACGGAGAGGAACACACCACTCATACGAAACCTAGAGAGAAAAAAAAGTTTTATTTTTCGGTTAAACATCTAATACAGCGTTTAACAAAAATAGTATAAATCATTTTCTTAATGTAAAATTTTCACGTGCGTAATAACAATAAATAAAATTATTACAATGCCCCTTAAGAAAAGTAAGAAGTAAAAGTTGAAAACGACAGAACGGCAAAATTTCGTGATATTCAATAATGCCCAAGTCGTCTTATGGAGTAAAGGCAATAAATATTTTTGTTTTAGCTACTGTTCAAACTGGTAGTTTGAAGAAACGTTTAAGTGAGAAAAATATTATAATAGGTTCAAACCGAAAATTTTCCTGTTTAAACCAGTAATCATATATCATGAGTGCAGTGAGGCACTAAACAAGAAGCCCAAAAAAATGCCCCTTAATCATGCACATAGAAAAATAGTCGAATCTGAAATAAAATATCGCGAAGAGGAACATTTCACCGCAACAAGTTCCTTGTCTCTGCGTTGAAGAAAAGCCAAAATGGAGAGAGATATTTTTCTGAGAGGAATTATGTAGAAGACAAAAAGGGCCCATCCTCAAATAATGCCAGAAACAACACAGATATTGAGCCTTACGTGACTTTATACTATTTGGACCTTCCGTTATGCGTGGTTGAATGAGGAGATTGGGTAACTATAAAATTTCACAACACTGTTATTGCTACTGATCAAAATTTTTTTTTTCTCCTTTAAAAGATGAAATATGCATCCTTGTGCTGAAACTCTGCTCATAAAAGTCTCTTAAAAAAAAAGAACAGAAAAGAAAATAAAAGAAAGAGATTGTAATACAGCAACCATGGGAAGGAAGAATCCGCCAAACTTATAATGCAATATCTGGTAATGATTTTCACGAGGAAAACACAATTATTTTCCCAATACATTTCCCTTTTAAAGATATTAAAGAAAGAATGAGTTTTTCGTTCATCTATCTTTTCCGCATGCTTTCCTTCTAGTTAAATCTGTCATCAATTAATGTCAGAAGAACTTTTGATGACTGACTTTGTTGTTAAGGTATGTGGTTGAGATGATATATCTACTAATGTTTAAAAGACCAAAGCTTGCTCAAATTATTCTATCTCTATACAAATGTTTTGAAATTGAATAAATGACTTAATAGCGTGATGTTGTCTTCTTTGTTTCTAAACTTGATTGTGTTAGAGAATGCTAAAATATGCATCTAAGCTTTTTTAATAATTTTGTTGGACTATTTATTGTTGTCATATGTCTCTGGGTGCGTTTGGTTCGTGGTTTAAATCACGGTTCGAATCATTTTATTAGAGTATTTTCTCTCACAAAAATTTAAATTTTCATTCAAATTTTTGATTCAAATCTATAAACCAAACGGACTCAGAACGAATGTGCCATAATATGGCACAACGCATGAACAAGAATTTATATTGCCAATCTAAGGGTAAGCTATAGCAATCTTATCTATATGTTCTCCCTACTAAAGCTATCTTTTTGCTTATGGTTTTCATTTCATTTCTTTGTTTTCTTTTATTTTTCTTTCACTCAAAATTGGTCAAACAAGTCTCGTTTTGTATATAGTTTCATTGTTATGTCTTGACTATTATTGGCATGTTCAGCGAATGTTAATCTTGTTGCATAAGAACACCTAACAAAATGTTTGCAAGAGGCATCCACGGGTTGAAAATTGCGGAAACTGAGGTTTCGTTCTACAAATGCATAGCTGGTGACTTCACATATTGGTGTTCAATGATTTGGACTATATTGGTAATAGTTGCTACTAAGATGTATATATGCTATGTACGGTTATTATTTTGTGTTGTTATAATAACTCAACAATAGAGCATGTATTAAACTTGTGTCTCAATATTGGTCCACTCCATAAATAGAAATAATAAATGCATCAATTTATTTTGTTATACTCAAGTTCAAATTTGATAGATCTATTTATTTGAAATTATCATATTTAATTGAAAAATGTAACTCAATATTAGCAACTAAACAATTGGTTGCAAATGGTTTCCAATATATTTAGAATGAAATGAATTTTTGCAGCCAAAATATTGGTTGCTAAAAAAAATGAGTAACCAAAATTTGGTTGCAAAAAGTCTATCTTATTTTGAGTTATGCTTATCTAGCACGACTTCAATGGTGACCAAGTTAAAGTCTTTTTGCGACCAAAAAATTAGTAGCAAAAGATGAAAATATTTGGGGACCAAAATTTTTGGTTGCAAAAGAACTTCTTGCGACCAACTATGTGGTAACAGAAAACATTTATTTTGTCATAAAATTGTTGTTTGGCTACTTTGGACGCTTATATTTTATATTTTTTGAAACCAAATTATCAATGTTTGATGACTAAAATATTGGTCACAAAAGGTTATTTTGTTGCGACCAAACTTCAGTCCCAAAAAGACTTTCAACATCTAAGCTTTAACGGCCACCTAGTGACCAAAAAATTAGTCACAATACAACTTTCAATGACCCAAAAAACACAGGTTGCCACCAATTTTTAAGTCACAACAAACTTTTTTCTTGTATGGCAATTCATTAATTGTGAGAAAAGCTAGACAACACAATTTAAACAATTGTTGAACTAGTGGACATTTCGGTTACAGACATATATTTTTCACTTTGAACATTGTGGAGTCATAACAAGATAATTTATTGTTGTATCATTACACTACAAAAAAAGTAAACTTTCAGTTCCAACAATTTTTAGTTAATGTCCCAGGCATTTATCTAATTTATTTTTAAAATAACAGTGGGTTTTCCTATATCAGCAGCCACGATTGCAAATGCTTGTGTTTCTTCTTCTTCTTCTTCTTGTTTTGTACTTGGGGAACCACGTGTTTCTTTTCTTTAAATACTACATTAATATCCTTTTCATTCTCATATGATAAAACTTCCTCACTTATTATAACGATGAATTCTCTTATTTAAAAAGTATATTAATATTATATGTTAAATTAAGATTTATATTTTTATAAATAGCATGATTTTAACTAAGGATGGACACCAAACTGATCAAACCATTCAAACTTATTGAACCAAACCGAGCCAAAACCAATAAAAAATTGATTTGGTTTGGTTTAAAATTTTGAAAAACCAGTTAAATTGGTTTGGTTGTGATTTTGGTCTTAAGAAACTAAACTAAACCAAACCAATTTTCTATTTATTGTATTTAAAAATTTATATATTTTATATATTTGTAAAAAGATAATTAATTATTTTATTAAATATTTTTTAAAATGATAAATGTGCTGCGAATTTTAATAATAATTATTCTAAATCATAAGATTCAAATGTCATTTCCATAGCTAATGATTTCGTATTATAAATTTAGCATTTTATGATTTACGGATTTGAATGTTTTAATTTTTTTTAAATTTGAGCTTTTGATTATTTATTTATATCAAGAATTGGATACTTCATTCTTGCATTATTGATATTTATAATTAAATAAATAATTTTTATCATACCAAAACATTGGTTCTAATTATAGCTAAGAAGAGAAATTATAAATATTCATTCAAATCGATTAGAAAAACCAAACCAATTACAATCAGTTTGGTTTGGTTTTTCGATGACTTAAATGTTTTGATTTATTTGAAATTCTCCAAACCAATTTATAATTGGTTTAGTTTGTGGTTTACTCAAAATAAGCGGTTTGGTTTAATCATTCGTCTTTAATTTTAACCCTATAAAATTATATAAGTATGTCGTTCTGTATCTAAGGATATCACGTGAAGTCATAAGTGAATCGGTGCATTGATATAAAAATAAAAATAATAATAATATAGAAGAGAACAATATACCATGTAGAGCATAAAGATTTACTAAGTTTTGAAGTGAAATACTCATGTTAACACTTTCATTTCATATTTCGATAATTTCCACATCATTCTTATACTAACTTAGCTAACTTACCTAATTAATATCCAATATATCAGTTTCAAAAATATATCTAATATATAATCATAAATTATTTACATTTACAAAATGATGTTGTCAGAGCAATAAATTTGCTGTGAAAAAAAAAAAAAATCACAACAATTTGGTAAGCCTAAGTTTCGTCGTATTTAAATGCGCTAAGTCTACACAAAATTTACTCATCCTTTTCACTTGGATATTGTTTGTCGTGCGGCGATGGCTAAAACACTCGAGATCACCCATGTTTATCCTTCTACCCATTCATCTGATTCCCTCTCCGACTTCTCTCTGCCGTTAACTCTCTACGATACCGTCTGGTTCAAATTCCCTCCGGTTGAGCGTCTCTTCTTCTACTCTCTCCCACAACCAAAACAAACTTTCTTCAGCTCAATAATCCCAAAACTCAAACACTCTCTCTCTCTAACTCTCCATCACTTTCTCCCTCTCGCCGGAAACCTAACTTGGCCTAAAGACTCCCACAAGCCCATCATTCTCTACACCCCAAACGACGGCGTTTCGCTTGCCGTTGCCGAGTCCGACAACGCGGAAGACTTTGACATCCTCTCCGGCGACCACGTCCGCAAAGCGGCGTCGTTTCACCCTTTTGTGCCGAAGCTGAAAGTTACCGAATCCGGGGCCTCGGTGATAGCCCTGCAAATCACTCTGTTTCCGAACAGAGGATTTTGCATCGGCTTGACGTGTCACCACGCCGTTCTCGACGGGAAATCCACCACTATGTTCGTGAAATCTTGGGCTCATCTTTGCCGTTCACAGGAACAGGGTTTACCTCCGGAGCTAACGCCTTTCCTTGACAGGTCAGTCATCAGAGACCCGTATGGGCTCGACATGCTGAACTTGAACAATTGGCTTTCACCATCCAACAAGCCAGATCCCAAAGACGACCCAAATCTCTTCCAGTTTTTCTCCTTTCCAGACCTCCCATCGGACTTTGTTCGAGTCACCTTTGAGTTAACCCGAGCCGACATCGCCAAACTCAGGAAAAAAGTGATATTTGCATGGGAAAAACTGGAAACAGCAGAAGTACTCCATTTAAGCGCCTTTGCTCTCGCGCTCGCTCACAGTTTAGTGTGCTTTTTCAAAGTCAAAGAAGGATATTACAACGACGAGGAGAAGAAAGCAGGCAAAAGAAAGATCATAACTATCGGAATCCCGGCCGATTTCCGGAACCGTTTGAGACCTCCGTTGCCGGAGAACTACTTCGGGAACTGTGTCGGGCTAGTGGGGGACTTCAAGGACAAGAGAGGGGTTGTGAAAGAGAAAGACCCCTTGGCCGCCATGGCTGTGGAGATTTCGGAGCAGATAAAGGCTTTAGAGAAATTGGATGCTTTGGAAAGAATGTTGGAGGTTCAACGGAAGTGTGGTTTGTTTATGACGGGAGATGTTTCTTTTGTCGGAGTGGCGGGGTCGCCGAAGTTCGGGGTTTACGGAGTGGATTTAGGGTGGGGAAAGCCGAAGAAGGTGGAGATTGTGTCCATTGATAGAACAGGAGCTATTTCCATGGCGGAGTCTAGGGATGCAAGTGGAGGAATTGAGATTGGTCTCGCCTTGGAGAAGAATCAAATGGATGTTTTCTCTTCTCTCTTCCTCACCGGATTGGAGACTTGTCATGATGATGTATAGTTTGTTTTACTGTCTTTTTATCACTTTTTCTTAAATCTTTTTATCTTTGTTTTCTTTTAAATCGATGGACGTTATTTGGTAATTTCTGGGGTTGAAGTAAAATAGATTACTATCAGTCTGAATCTGTTGTTTTTTAAGTTATGCAGAAAAAATAATATAATTTTTATTAATCAACGACCCAAATAAATCATTTATGTTGGTTGAACTAAAATATAACTTTAATTTATTTAATATTTTAAATATATATTTCAAATTGATATTATTGAAATAATTATTATACAATTACATAATTTAAAATATAATATTATTAAAATAATTACTATATAACCAATAAAATTTTTAAAATATTTTAAATATCGTATTAAATTTTAATTTTATAACAATAGTTTCATCATCTGTTGCATTTTTTATAGGAATATTTGCATAATAGGTCCTAAACTTTTTAATCTTTAGCATTTAGGTCTTTATTTTAAGAATTTTAACACTTAGGTTCCTAAACTTTTAATCTGTTGGCACTTAGCTCCCTAAATTTAGATATTCAGATACCCAAACTCTTAATTTGTTGGCATTGCTAGTCCTCACTTTAAGAATTTGAACATTAAAATCCCAAAATCTTAATTTGTTTTCACCGTTAGTCTCCATCATTTTTTTGCTGTTAAATGCTATACACAATGACAATATTTCAAAAAAAATTATGTTTTTAGGACCTATGGACCGATAAAGCCACAAAATAGTGTTATCTTATATAGCAATTAACAGCAAAAAACATGACAGGGACTAACGATGACAAAAAATTAAGATTTTGATATTTCAATGTCCAAATTCTTAAAATAAGGACTAATAATACTAACAACATAAAAGTTTAGATATCTGAGTATCCAAATTTGAGAACCTAAATACCAACAGTTCAAGAGTTTAAAGACTTGAGTGTCTAAATTTTTAAAATATAGACCTAAATTAAGAGTTTGGAGATCTAAATATTAAATTTCTTAAAATAAGCAAAGATAAGAAAATTTGTATGACGCAAATATCTTTTTTTATATAAATAAAGTTTCAAGGGACACCACTCTAGATAGCAACTGAATTGTATAGTTTATGGGCGAACAAGAGTTGTACTTTTTCTCTCCTTTTTTCCATTTATATGTTTCCTTCTTGATCCTTAACCATACAATTAGGTAAGTGCAATTGGCTTATTTTCATTGAAGGAGAAGGAAAGTGAAAATTTTTTAATATGGTATTTGACAAGTATAGTTGAACCAATTTTTTAGTTCAAAAAACTTTAATATATGAAAGTTTTATACTATAACAATTTTTTACTTTTTACTGTAACATATGATAGCATTATTCTATTTGGTAGCAAAAAAATTGGCCATAATCATGCTTGTCAAAGAGCCTATAAAACCTTTCCTTGCCCTCAAACTCTTTCTTCTTCTTCTTCTTCTTCTTCTTCTTCTTCTTTTGTTTCTCTTCTCGTATGGCTTCATTGGTTTAGTTATTTTGTAAACTCCAACTTTAAGAATTTTCATTTATCCAAAAAAAGGTTACTATAGGTTTTTTTTTTTTTTTCAATTTAAAGGTTGTGGATCGTCAAATGAAATAAAAAAATAATAATAAATAAATAACAATAAACTCTACATTCGACAAAAAAAGGAGACAATAAACTTCAATTAAAGAGTTTGTTTTTGGCATTTTATCTACATTCAAATGTAAGGAAGTAACGAATTGATATATTATCTTATTTTTCTAAATTTGGTGCCATTTTCATATGAAGGACGATAAAAAGAAATTGAGCAAAACAAAAACTAGTACGGTAACAAAAATTTTAAAAAGAAACGTAGTTTAAACGTTTTCTAAACTGGTAAAGAAAAGGCACCACTTTTATGTAAACGAAGCGTTCTGTGAAGTTAGTCAGGAAAAAAAAAAGAGGTTTTGTGAAGTTTTTTTTTAGCAAACACAACAATTGCAGGAAAAAAAAATTGCAAAAAGGCAAAAATATTAAAGTGTCAGATAAAGAAGGAAGAAAAAAACGTTATGTATAACTTTCTTCAATCGTAGAATCGTATAGCATGCAAGTCAGCTATCACATATGGGGGACGCCAACATTATTCTTATTTTATTGTCTTATTACTTAACAGCTTATCACTAGTGACAAGCTAACATCAAAAATTGGAGAATGACTTTTCAAAAAACCCCAAATGATTTTTAGGAGAGTTATTAATAAGTTGAGTAATATATGATCGGATTATTTTTTTCTCATCATTTCAGTTCATTTCGGTCTTGTTTTTTGTCCTTCTAATAAAATAACGTGACATAAATTAATTAAACTATCATATTGATTAATGTGATATGATGTTGTTAAGAATGGACGAAAAAATAAAGCATATGAGGGAGGCAGCAAATTATATTGACATGTACCGAGTAGTAATCACTTCTAGTTGGTTTATTTTTTTAATTCATTGGAAGTGATCCATCTATTGGTTAATTTTCAAAGAGATATTACGTCATCTTATTGTGTTACTTATCAGCTTATACCCATCATAGGCTAACACGTATTTGAAAACGATTATTCTCTAAACCCAAATGCTCTTCCACGAGACATAGGCTAGCTGGTGGAAATATGATCCAACTTTCTGCCTTATTGTTTCTGCGCTCCTTTATATCCCTTGTATAATAAGGGGAAATTAATTAAAATACCATATTAATTAAAATAATGTATTGATCAATATAGTATGATGTTACAAGGGCATAGAAAATACTATATATATACACAAACACATATGTATATGAGCTAAATCTATGAAAATTAAGAAAATGTTTAGAGATTAAATTCTAATTATTACAGCATAAAATAAAAATATATTATAATAAATTTTTATATACTATAATATTTAATATTTAAGTTTAAACTTTATTTAAGTTGTAATTTAGTTTCTATAATATCTCTATTTCAACAAGCAAATATGGACATGTACCCAAGGCACGTGCCTATACAGCCAATGAATGAATGGACCATACAGTCAAATCATGTTGTGCCTATACAGCCAACGAATGAATGGACCATACAGTCAAATCATGTGCCAACCATGTCATGTATCAACCATCATGATTTAAATATTATTTTTATTTTCACGAAATTATAATTTTATTATTTATAAAATTGTTGACTTTAATTTAATATATTGCTTGTTTGAAGTACTTTTGGTATTTAATGGATTCAAATATAAATTCGAGTATCAAAGATTTTTTAGGAACATGTTTGTTTTTTTAAAAATCTAAATTCTTTAAATATCAAAAATCAAAGTTTTCAGAATTCTACTCCTCTTAAACTTTTGATATTTGGATATTGCTGCTACAATAAAAACTAAAATTCTCTTTTTTATATTTGAAAAAAAAAATCATAACTTTTTCATTTGATATTCAATTGAGATAATTCTTTTTTTGTTATGTTCCTAATGAAGAGAGGAATAAATTAAGATTCATATTGCATATTTTTTAAGACCATTAACATTAAGATTTTGTTAGATTTGTTAATAAATCAAAAACTATTTTTACTACCTCTCTAAATACAAATTTTAATTTTATTATATATACTTAGATTCAAACTTAAAAGTACATGTGAATATCAATTTAGATAATAATTTAAATCACTAAACTCTAATCTTAATTCAAATCATATTAAATTAAATCAAATTATTAATTTAAATTTATTTATTAAACAGATCTATTGTGTATTTTTAAATTAGATTACATTGTTTTGTCAGCAGTAAGAAAGAATAAAATTACACTTTCAGATCATGTACAGTCATTATTGCATGCAATTTTGTTTACTTGACGTAATTTCGGAGTTGTGCAGATTCTTCTAACAAGTTATAGTCAATGTGTACACGTCAATTGTCAGACTGCGCTTTCACGATGGAGGTCCCCATGACATGCTTCGAAACAGGTGTTTCTGGTAAGCTGGTCTAAGGATGCAAAACTATAAAACTGATTCATGAATATAATTAATAAATTAAAACAAATTGGTTTTTGGCGTATTTTCAGCTAAAAGGAAACAGGAATTTCGTTTGGAAACTAGCACTGGAAAGCGTCCTGAGAATTTGCCCTCCCAACGTTCTGACATATGCAGAAATCCAATGTTATGCCATGATCTTAAAAATTTCTTACAGTAAGTGTTTTAAAGGGTAATAAAAATCAGAAAATTATTTTTATTATAATATGTAAAAATTTTATATTATATTAATTTTTTTATTGTTACTATAGCATGTGAAAATTTTTTACTATTTATAATTAAATTTATGGTGAAAATTAAGTGGTTTTTACCATCGTTAAACACCCCAATAATTAGTTTCGGGGCCAAATTATTACACACTTTTTCCTTAAATTTTCCAAGTGATCAGGATTTAGAACTCTAACTAAAAAATGACCCATTCTCTGCTATACTCTGCAAAACTAATCCAAAGAAACTTAAAACACTAAAAAATTGATTTATCAGATAACTAACTTAGTATATATACAATTATTTGGAAAATAACTTAGTATATATACAACTATCAGGAAAATAATCAATTGAAATGGACGAAATTTGGACATGTCAAATGAATAATTGGAGAATTCTACAAAGAAAGAATGATAGAGAGAGAAAGGAAAGAAAAGAGCAGTTGAAGCCTAAGATATTTGCAAATTTAAGAATATCTGAAAAATAATTCGTTCTTTAAATTAGTTTTATATATGTTTTAGAATGTCATAAAGTTGATATAAGCAGGAATCGATCTCGAGTATTTATTCTTTTTTTTTTTTCCTTTTAAAAAACGCGGCATGGCATGTTTACATAATTAGAACTGAAATATAAAAAGTTTTTTTCCTTTGACATATTTTTACGAACAGTGCAATTACATAACAACCATTTTAATTTTTTTCATTTTGTATGTAGTAATTATAATAATGATATTATTTTTTAATATTTAAAAATATTTTATATTTTAACATTAATTTTTTTACTAGTACATTTTGACATTATTAATAAGAATATAATAATTTCTCTCTCTTTTATGATAGGCTGATTACAAAATTTTTTGGACAGTACTGTTATTAAACACATTTTTAAGTAAATAACATATTTAAAAATAATTAAACAATGGGTAAATAAATAATGTACGCACTAGTAAACATGTTATTCGCTTCCGTCTTTTTAAATCTATCTTATTTAGTATTTACTACAAAAACTTTTTAAAAGCATGTTATATTATACCTGCGAGAAGACGGAAATAGCAAAATTAAGAGTATCGTTAAAAATTAATTGCATAATTTTTAAGGGAAAAGTTTTGGTGGAGAGTGGAAAAATTAAATCTTACATTGTCTTTAATGTAAGACTAAGTTTGGAAAATTAAAACCAACACAATTACAAACAAAATAATAAATAGCAATAAGTAAAATAGAGTGAAGGGTAAAAGGAAGCAAATATGTAATGGGGTGCTCTTTGTTGTTGGGTTGTCTTCCAAAAAGCACTTGGTTTAATGTCTTAACTTGACGTGGGAAAACGTTTATCAAAGAATGGATTCCGTCCATAAATTATGACATAGAACAATATATATAGGTCTTCATTATTGATGCTCTTAAGTTTGGCAAGCTGCACACCAACTTGACTCGTTTTTTATTGATATGTTTTGAAGGAGAACTTTGGTTTTGGCTCAAGCTCATAAATGGTGTAATATGGTGATAGTGGCGCCAATGGGAAGTAAGAATCCGCTGGTGGTGTATGCATTATTATCATCAATGAGCTCATGTCGATGGTCTTATATACTTCTTCATCCTCCAACGAGTCTTGTGACTTAGTTTCCTAGAAGAACTCCTTAAATAGTAACCCTTCCAATTGCTCTTCACTCATCACTTGATTCTCCAAAACCATGCTTGTAATTTGATCTTCATAGAACTTAGGGCTTTGGATGAACATCTCATGACTTGAAAGATGTGAATCGGCTACAATCTCAAGAGTGTCTAAGTGATAAGTTAAGATAACATTACAGACTTCTAGACTTTCATCGTAAGGCTCGATCTCCTCTAGAGTCTAACATTCCAATGAAGATTCCCTTTAGCTCATAGCACTCTCCTAACCTAAGTTGTTTAAGTCGTCTTCATCTTCATGCCATACCACGTTTTCCATCACTTGATTCATACCTTGATCCTCTAATTTTATCTCTTCCAACTTGTTTATTATGTTAACCAATTGGCCTACTTGATTCTCTAAGCTTTAAACTGCCACTTTAGTGTCTTGATTAAATTACATATTATCAACAACAAGAGAATTCACAATGTCTTCTAGAGAATCATCTGCATGTTATTGGACCACCAAGGCTCCTTCTATTGCAGCCACTAAAGCTTGTAATTTGTAGGATCCCCCATGTTTTGAGGTTGAATGTCAATCTTTGGCTTAAAATTGTAGTCATTGTCCTCCCAACCTTAGTTGGTCCTTGAACAATTTTAATTCCATTCATCAAACTCAGCCATATCTTCCAACATGAAGTAGGCTTTATCCACGGATTGTTGATAAAAAGAGATGGTACCATTACTTCTTTCAATCCAATGTTGTGTTGTGGCAAGTAAGCCATTAAGGAAGATTTGTAGCTGCCACTCCTATGAGATCCCATAGTATGGAAATCGAATGAGCAAATTTTTGTATCTCTCCCAAGCACAATAGCACGGTTCCGAGTCTCATTGGGCAAAACTTAAAAGGACTCATTGATGTAACCTTTCAAAGTACCTCGTAAAATAAACACAAAAACAACAATTATAAAAACTCAAAAGGAGATTAAATTAAAAGTAACAAAAACATAAAAATAAACAAAAACAGCAAAAGCCAAAGCAAAATAAAAAACAAATGACCAATTAATTAGATGAACAGTTTCCCCACTACTAGCACCAAAATTTGATAGCGTCCTTACGGGATTATCAAAGATTATAACCTTACTAAGTTGCAATGTAGTTGTTATTGAATAATGTGGTGAGCAAGGGTCGTTACTGCAAGAGAACTAGGTCTAAATAATTAGTTATCAAATTTAAAAACCTAATAATTAAATTAAATACAAAAATAGGGAATTTAAATTTTCAACTAATTTAATAATTAAAACAAAAATAAATTCAAAAAATTACAAAAAATACAATAAAAACTGGTTATAAGATCATTTACCACCACTAAACATTGATTATATAGATAAACATAGAATTTATTTTCAAATTTTCTATTGAGACTAACAACCGTAGATCGCAACAAGCTCTACTATTTGAATCTTTCCTTACTTTGTAGTTTTAGAAAAACAAGATTTTCACTAAGTCTCTTTCTATTAAACAACCTATAACAAGTACTCTAGATTTAATTCAACGAAAGTATTATGCTTAGAAAGATAGGTTGATCTAGATAACAAATACACAAGCACGGTTCATTTAACCAAGTTATGTCTCACATGCAATCATATGAAAGCTTGACCATAATCAATGAACACAATTTGTTACTAATGAGTAGAATAACAAGACAATTATGGATCAAACATTTCAATCTCGAAATAGACAATTCTCAAATCATATCTAGTTATACACCTAAATATAACAAGAAAATCATCATAAATAATAATTCTAGAGGAGAATGAGAGAAAGAGGGATCTTGAGGAGGTGGCATCGAAGTCAGAATCGACAACAACAAAGGGAGAAGAGGAAGAGGAGTAATTGGAGGAGGATCTGATAGAAAGAGGTTTCTCCACCGTTGGTCACCACTGATCTCGTTGCTAGCTTCGACACCTATGCATGGTGGCACCAATATGGATGACTAAACGAACTAGAGGGGGAGGAAAGATAGAGAGGAGAGAGAAAGATAGAGAAAGATGGGAGAGGGATAGGGAAAAGTCAAAGGAAAAATAGAAAAATGAAAAAAATAGATGTGATGATGGGGCCTAAGTGGTAATTTGATTCGACACAAGAACATGACTTGACATCAACCTAACTTGATGACATAATTGACACAAGATTGACTTGATTTATTAGTTTTTTTACTAAAAAATACAAAAAAAAAATAGAAAAATAAATTTTAAAAGAAACGTTCAACAAAGTTCTTCATAAAAAATGAAAAAAATATACTCTTTATTGCTTACATTCACAAGGTAAAGTATAGGTAAGTGAATTAAGTTAGTAAAGCAACGCCTACATTAATTATATTAGTTGTAAGAAAACAAATCTAAGTGATATGCTTGCTAAACAGGTGGTACATGTGAGAAAACAAATCTAAGTGATATGCTTGAAACAGGTGGTACATGTGAGAAAACAAATCTAAGTGATATGTTTACTAAACAGATAACATGTGGGTTGACTCAAACTTGATACTAAAATATGTGTTAACACAAACAAAACTCAAATTGCCAGATTGGGGTATTTTAGGAATTTTCTTAGATTGTTCTGTTTAACATTTACTATGATTTTTCATTACTTAAAAGTCTACCATTAATTTTTATTCCACCTTACAAATTACCCATTCTAACATATACTTATATAGAAGAGAACTGGAATAGGGCCTTTTCCAAGGTCATAAAATCAAAACGATGTATTTTAGAGTTCAAAAGTATAACCATATTTTTTATTGGTGCAAAATGTGTACCAATATCTACATTTTCTCAATTAACCCAATTTTTTACAAGAAAATGCCCAAAACATCGTGAAAGAGAAAATAGGAAAAGGAAATTCTAACTAAAAAAACCCCTAATCACGTAAAGACACTCCAAAAAAGTGTGAGAAAGATGAATTTAAAATGTATTTTTCAAATTTATCTAACTAATTCAAATTTTATGATTTTTTTAGGGAAAATTTTATATAAGTCGAGACTTGAAATTTTTTTTTTTTGTAGTTTTTTCTAGAAGTATATATTTTTCAATTGTAGCAACAAAACATAGAGAGAGAAAAATAAAAAAAAAAGATAGATTAAAAAAAATCTCTTTTAATTATAACCTTTGTAACAACGTACCCTACGAACTTTAAAATGTAACATGAATTTCTCTAATCTATAAAATATTAATTAGCCAAAAAAATTTTGTTAAAACTTTAAATAAAATTGGTATATAATTATAATTTTGATACATAATATAGAAGTATTTTGTTAACTCTATCATGTTTAAAACTAATTTAAATTAAAAAATTGATATAATTTAAAGTTTTAATTGTAAAAAAAATAAAAAAGCTTAAAGGGCGTTTGACAAGTTTGTTGAAACCAATTATGTAAAGCGCTTAACAACTACAATAAAAAATAAAAAAAAAATTTACTGTGCAAATTTCTCATATATTATAGTTTTTAAACCAAAATTTTCTGTTCCAAACCATTGATTAAATGCCCTTTTAGTTTTTTAATCTCTTTTTTCATTTTGATGTGAATGTAACATAATAGTAAAATGGTTCACTAAACTATTAAAAAATCCTTATTAATTATAATTTAAGAAAAAAATTTTTTGTTAATATTTTATAGACTGAGAAATAAATATTAAGATTTAAACTTCGTGGACAAAGACTAAAATTGACCGGAAATTTTTATATTAATTTAAAAAAAGCACCTGTGTTGGAGTCTTGGCGATACCTTCATGGTACGCAGGTAGCTTTCGAATTTCCTCTCTTACGTGCGCTCTATATTCCAACAGACCAACACACTCTCTAGTCTCTCTCTTTCTCTCCCTCCCTCCGTGTGCTCCGGTCGACGTTCCCGTACAATCTCGCGGTCTGACTTTCTCAGTCTCCTTCTACCTATAGCATTCGCATTCACAGGTAATCTCTCGACAGTAATTTCTCACATTATCGCAGATTTTGCCTTTGTCTAATGGTTTTCTTTAGCGCGCTTCAGTTTACTTGATTTTTTGAGTGATGTTTGAAAAAAATTAGGATTATTTCATTTTTTTGGATTTTTTGAGGGGTCAATATTGTGTTTTTTGGAGTTTTTATTGTTCCTACAGTCAGGCGTTGCTCTGGAATCTTTAATTTGGTTTTGCTCATCCTTGTAGGTGGGCGGGTTTGGGAATATTGTATTTGGTTTATCGGTAAAGTTTTAATTTTTCAGGGGGTTTTGGTTATATGTGTATCTTTTGGGGATTTAGGGTTTTAGATTGTGAGCTTTGCTCTGCTCTCGATACAACAAGTGAGCAATGCTGATAAAGGGCTTTTCAGAAATTTATTGTTCCCGAGACTTGGGATGCTATTTCTTCTTCTCGGCTTGATTTGACTGAGATTATTTGGTTTACGCTTTTATTAATCATCTATTAATCCTTAATTTGTTTTAGGGTTTCCTGAAAGTTCTATTTTCCCCCCTTTTTATTTCATTGTGGGTATACAACATTAAAACAGGAGAAGCTGTTTTCTTTGACTCACACACATATATTTATCAATGCCTTTTTAGCTTTGTTCTTTAGAATTGTTCTGTGGCATCTAGGATGATTTTTTTTTTTTTTTAAGGATTTAGCATGATTTAATGTTGGTGAAATAAATGCATTATTAAAAGGCTATGAGATTTATGCTAGGTTTTTTTTATCTCTCATGCCAACTGGGAACCTGGGTTCCGTTTTGTTTCCAGTTTCATAAGGTTTTGTGATATGTATGAGACGGTAATATTTTGTTTCTGGGATTTTTTATAGAATGGCCTTACAGACAGCAAGTCCAATTGCCCCTAGCGCCCAAGTTGTTGGAAACGCTTTTGTTGAGCAGTATTACCATATTCTTCACCACTCTCCAGAGTTGGTATATAGATTTTATCAGGATTCAAGTGTGCTAAGCCGACCCGACTCCAACGGTGTAATGACATCGGTGACTACCATGCAAGTAAGCATTCTCATTGGTTAATTTTATGATTGTTTCTCTCTTTATGCTTTGTTTTTATTTGTTCTTGCACAAAGGTCATTCAAATCTCTGTCAGCTTGTTGACTTGCTGCCTTGTAGTTTCCACTGCAAATACTAGATCAATATTCTCTTTGGATAACTTTTGAAGAATCACGACATACTTCTGTTTGATGATTTGTTATTTGCTATGGACAAGCAAATTAGGAGGTGTGCCTACAAATTTTAACAAATATTTTTGTAAAGAAAAATTAAAAATTAAAATAAAATGAAGGAAAAGAAAAAGAGAATCAGATGTAAATGCTGTTTCACAGTATTTTAAATGTAAAATGCAAGTGTTAATCCCTGTTGCATTTTCTATCGGTGCCTTTCTCAACTATTTAATTCCACCTTGGTTCAATGTTTTCTGAATCAGAAGTATCTGAAATGGGTTATAGATTTTAACATCGACTGCAGCTAAAACATTATTGCTTTGGTTTTGTTGGAGCAGGGTATCAATGAGAAGATTCTTTCATTTGATTACAAGGAGTATAAGGCTGAGATAAAGACTGCTGATGCTCAGAAGTCTTACAAAGATGGGGTGACTGTGCTAGTTACCGGATCTTTGACTGGCAAGGATAACTTGAAAAGGAAATTTGCGCAATCATTTTTTCTTGCCCCACAGGACAATGGTTACTTTGTCTTAAATGATGTCTTTAGGTATGTAGAAGATGGAGAACTATTGGAAAATCGTCCAGTGAACGGAGTTGATGATGCCATAACAGCCCCCTTAACCACAGATGGTAAGTTACCCTTTTTGTTTTCACCACAATATCCTTGTGTTTTAACTGGATTTAAAATAATAACAATAATAATAATAATAATAATTCTTTAATGTTGTTTGCAGAGCCAACTCATGTTCCTGATCCTCCTGCACCAGATCCCATAACTGGCCATCAAGAATGGGATAGAAATGTTGTCGAGAAGGGCTATGATGCATCAGAGCCTGAGAGACAATTAGTTATCGAGGAAGCATCAGTTGTGGAACCCCCATCTCATTCACATGGGAATGATATACCCGTGGAAGTTGAATCAGTTTCTATGACGATCCCAAACAATGCTCCAAAAAAGTCATATGCATCAATTGTGAGTTGCCAGCATGGTAAATTTTCATCAGAAAAAATTTGTAGTGTATGCATGAATTATAGTTTGGTATATGTCACTGTAGGTAAAAGTTGCAAAAGGGAGTCCAGGACTGACTAAAGTTTATGTGCCAACTAATACAGTAAAAGTGGCTTCTAAGAAAACTGAAAATCAGTCTCATGGAACAGCAGTGCCTACTTCAGTGCCTGAAGCATCAGCACCAAGTGGCACCAGTACTCCCGAGAGTAGCACTGAGAATGAGGAAGGTACTCATATATTTTTATTCATAGACAAAATCATTTTCTTGATTTTACTTTGTTGATGTTTTTGTTCCTGGAGCATGAAAATAAAAGTAAATATTTGTTGTCTCCTTTATTTAGCCTAACTGAATCTTTCAATTCAGCTGCAATTGTCATAAGATTAATATTGCAGTCTATTGATGAGAAATTATGCATTAACAAAGGAAAATATAAGCTTGTTATTTTGAACGTATTACTCACAGAAAGTGGATGTTACTAATACATCATTTCGTTCCTTATAGTTGAGGGGCATTCTATTTACGTAAGGAATCTGCCCTTTAGCATGACGGCTGCTCAGCTTGAGATGGAATTCGAGAAATTTGGACCAATAAAGCAAGGAGGCGTGCAAGTCAGAAATAATAAGGTTTGTCCCTGAAAATATTATTTTCATACAACATGATGTTCATTCATGCACAAATTTTTATCCTCATTTGTTTTGTCTTGGCAGCAACAAGGATACTGTTTTGGCTTTGTCGAATTTCAGTCATTGAGCTCAATGGATAGTGCAATTCAGGTGTGTTCATGGATTGATTGATTCTAGTTAAACTCGTATTAATTTCTTAAGGTGGTGGTCAATCGTAACACCTTTACTTTGTTCAAACAAAATAGTAAGACCAATAGAAATAATGCCTTTACATTGAGAATCAAGCCTATGATTGGTTTGATTTGAATAGAAACTTTTTAGTAGTTGTACCCCAGGTTTCAGATACTACTTTGTCCAATGAGCACAATCAACCACTGGTTCTAGAAAAAAAACATGAGCAGAGTGTTAGGTTATCTTGAAAATTTGAGTTGATTTTTTTTTTTTTTCAATGTCTGGAACGTCATTTACTTGGTCGTAATCAAGTTGCTAGATTCTGATATGTTGCACAAGACACTTTACGAGTGAAACAGGGTTGCCGACTGCTCAAAGGATTGATTCTTTTATTCGTGTCTTATCACTCCTTTAACTGTTATCTTCTATCTTTTTCTTTGAAATCTTCAATGACTGATTTCTATCTATTGACTTAGCTGTGTTCATTTAAACTCACATTAGTAAATATTGAATTTCAGGCTTCACCAATCACTATCGGAGGCCGTCAGGCTGTTGTTGAGATAAAAAGAACTACTACCCGAGGTTAGTTGTGCACAAATATTTGAATTCTCCTTTTCGAATTTGTTACAAGGAACATCTCAATGACAGTTAAAAAACCTGTATGAGAATAACATTCATGGTGTCTCTTAAATAAGTTTGAAACTCGAAGAATTAACCTTCGATTTCGTTATGATATTCTTGCAGTTGGTAGTAATGGAAGTGGAGGTAGGTACCCCTCAATGAGGGGAGGTTTCCGGAGTGACAGCTTTAGGGGTCGTGGGAGTTATACCGGTGGCCGTAGCTTTGGTAGAAACGAGTATAGTAACAGGGGTGAATTCTTGGGTCGAGGTAGGGTTTCGGCAGGGCGCGGTGGTGGTTATGGTTATCAGCACGGGAGAGGGAGAAGTGGCCGTCCAAGTGGACCAAAGCAGAATGTTGCTAGTTCTACATGAAACTACTTCTGTCGATTTTTTCTCGTGGAAGTTTTCTTTTTTGAGGAATTTTCTTTCATGGCTATTTAATCATCAGTTTTACAAGAAAGTAAAACGGATGGACCCTTGACTTAGGAGTAACATCGAAATTAGGAGACATTTTCTTTGCCGTAGTTCTGGGGGTTTATCTATTACGGAGTTTTGACTGGGGCAGCTTTTTCAGCAAATGTAGCTTTGCCAAGGTACTTGAGCCCATCCTTTAGCTTCATTGATTTTTATTAAAATGCATAGTTGTGGTGTTTAGTGGGTAATTGAATGACTGTTTATTGGTGGCCTTTTTTTTTTTTGGTGAGGTCTGGCAATACTTAACTAGTCTTCCAATGCATTCAATTGACATTTATGGGTCACTCTTTTTGGCTTTTTTCTCCAGTCGAATCTCTCACTCACTTGACATTATCATATGTTAATGTTAGTATGCTACCAAGTAATATACATGCAGAAAAAAGTAATATAGGATAATGTCGTTCTTAAGTCTTAACTACGTTTATATGTTTAGGGTGTGTTTAGAAAGGGATGGAAAAATAGAAAGGAAGGAGAAAGAAAAGGAAAGAGCTCTTCTCCTATTTCTGGAGAGAGAAGTGGAAAAAGATATACAATTTAATTTATTTTATAATTATACCTTTATACATAAAAAATAGATGTGATTAGGATGAAATGATTATTTGGTAACTTACTTATTTTATCAGACATTTTTCGTCTTTTTTTTAATTAAAAAAAGTATCATATGAAAATGTAGATTGAAACCCTAAAAAACGTGTAGTTTAAATCGAAATTTTTTAATTTAAAGTATTCTTACAATGCAAATTTAATTAAAAAACACGAATTTTAATTAAAATATTATAACAATTTAAATTTTAATAACAAAATAAAATATCAAAATCAATATAAACTAAAATTTTTAGCTGAAGCAATGACCCCAAGTAATTCAAGATTTTCTTCTCCCTCTTTAAACTCTTTCTTTTTCTCTGTCAACACAAGGTTAATTTAATAATAAATATTATTCTCTGACACGACGCGTGCGTACGACATTATCATTTTCTTGACTCAATGCCCAATGGCATATGCAAATTGCAAATCTTCTAAGAATATCTTCTGCTGGGACACCTCAGCCCAACCCCCTTGCAAATTGCAATTTGATTGACTGCTCCGCTGTCTCTTTGCAATCATTTTCTGACACGTGTTCACTGTGTACCGTGTGATACGTGGCGGTCAATTAGATCACTAATACTCTGGCAAAGCAGTCTTTTTCCACAATAAAAGAATGCAACTAGTCCCACTTGAAAACCCCATTGCCTGACCTATCTCTCTATCTCCCACTTTTCCTTTGTCTCCTTGCGTGTCTTCCGTTGTTTTGTCCAGTTCCGTGGTTCTTTTTCATTTTTGAATTTTTTTGGGTGATAATTTAGGTTCAACACGATGACATAACTTGAACCCAATTCCATGACAAGGACACAAAATTAACGGAGATCGACTAGATTTATTAATTTTTATTAAAAATATAAAAAAATATAGTCAAATATTTTTAAAAGTATTTCTAACAAATTACTTAAAATATGAAATTAAGATATAATATTTATAGTTTAATTTCACACAATAAATTATAAAAAAAAACTTTTTTTTCCTAGCCAAGCCATAACCCAGTTCTCTTAGAGGGATAGGCCTTTCTAGATGGGTCCCACAGGCCCACCAGGTAAGTCGGACCATAGGACTCACCTGGTAGGGTTCACTCCACTGAGAGGACCGGACTGTAGCCCAATCGGGATATATAAAACTGTCAAATTATAAATAAGTAGATTAAATGAGCAAAATAATTTGCATTGTGTATATTAGTTGTGGCAATATAGATTTACTCAAATTTTTTCATTAACAGGTGACATGTGGGATCTAAATGTAAATTTTTGTTGACACAAACATAAGCTGTGCTTAGAGGAAGATTTCTCTAGTAGGAATCCCACCAACAGGGTCCTATTCTTATTGTTGGACAAACCATCAATGCCTTCATCCCCATCCCCGCCTCCATCTTTGAATATTATCTCTCATCCTTGCTATTTTCGTGTTGAATACTTCAGAACCCCATCTTCATGATAAATATTGTCAACTTTAAATATAGATATTTACTGATAGATTATCCTCTAGTACCTATGAGATAAATTGCCTTTTTCTTATAAGTGAACGTTTTAGTTCTAGCTTTGATTTGCTATTAGCCATGTGATTAAAAGAAAAAAAAAAAAAGAAAAGAAAAGTGAGCTCATAATTTGGAAGCTTTCGAACTTTTGGAATTATGTGGTGGCTTGGGCTTCTAATGATATTATATTCTGGGGTTAAGATGAGATTAGTGGTCCCAACTCATAAACAAAGCCGATGTTTACATATAATAATGGGATTTTGGGGCCAATATCAAAATACCCACCAGTTGTTTCCCGTAGGATTAAGCCTTCTCATAACAACTTGATCTCTTACTTTATACTGGAGAGAGAGAGAGAGAGAGAAAGAGAGAGAGAGAGAGCTTATCAATGCATACACGTTGTGGGGATAATCCTCCATAATTTTAAAAGTTACTTAAAATAAATGATGGATTACGAGGACACCTATACAAGAGATTTTTTATTTGCTAGTTGACGGATATGTTTGCTCTTTTCTGAAGATTTCGACACCATATTGTTTAGAAGTACAAATACAAAAATCAAGTTCTTTAAATAAAAAATGTAGAAGAAAAACAAATCACTAATTAGCTAAAGACACTCATGACGCTTTTTCTTTTTTTTTTTTACATAATATTTTTTAATATAAAAAACACGATATTGATAATGTGTTCTTCTAAATTATTAGATTAAATCATAATAGTATATTTAAATGTAGCAAATATAATGAATATTTAACCATTTAAAATTGGATACCACGTATAAGAATTTTATATATATTACAAAAGATTTTTCTTGAAATAATCTTTTTTAATTTAAAAATAAAGATTTAAAATCTATTTTTTAAACAAAAAATATGTGAATTTATGGTTGGACTATATATATGCTGGCACTAATTCATAAATAGTTTGATGCCTTTGTTTTATTTGGGTCAATTATGTCCTGTGAGAATTGATGGTTAGACTATATTATATATATATATATATATATATATATATATATATATATGTGCTGGCACTAATTCATAAATAATTTGATGCCTTTGTTTTTTCGGTCAATTATGTCCTATGCTTAAATCATGCACCATGGAGAAAAACGAAACGTAATTTTCTCAGGCACCATGAGTAACTCTCCTAATTTTCTGTCAAACAAACAGGATCCACTAGTTCAATGCAAGCTAGCGAAAAAAAAAGGAAAATATTTTTCATCTTTAAACTTCATTATTCACAAAACTATAAAACCTAATTTAGTATATAATTTTTATTTTATAGTAAGACCTATTATTTTGTAAGTAGTTAAATTTTGATCCTATAACCAAAAACTGTAAAGATGTTTAATAAAATCAGTTTTAACTAAAATTTTTTATTATTATAATTTAAAAGTCTTACTTATTATAGTGATTAAAAAAATAAATTACAGTCTAAAGTTCTTATATGTTATAATTTTTAATTTAAAATTTCCGTTCTAACCAAACTTTGAAAACACCACATAAGAATTCTAAAAAAAAAGCAATCATATGTAATTTTATAAAATTATAACTATATTATTAATAAAAACACAATAAAACTTAATTTAAAAAATACCTTATTTATTAAACTGAAACTTATAGTTTTATGGGTAACCAAAATACCCCCTCTTGTTTTGGAAAAGGATTTTTTTTTAAGTAACAACAAAGCAAACGCTTATACACAAAATTACCAACGCGGCCGTTTCGATACGTGTTGAGTCTTAAAAGCGAGTGCTCTTAAAATCCACAGTCGCGCGAGTCAGAACGTGAAGAGCACGCTTCTCAAAATTAAATAGAGAAATGGAACCATTGAAAAAAGCCTGACACAAATCCCAACGCATGGCCACTTGTCGTACATCGGGTCCTCGCTGCGTCCAGCCCCGGAGGAATCCAGCTTCTCTCTCCATCAAAGGACAGGAGAGACAGTCGCCACTTGACAAGGCCAGATCTATTTCAACACGTGGCAGTTCTGGAGAGTTCCAGATTGCTGGGACGACACGTGTTACGTAACCTAATCCAATGAATTGGCTTTTTAAGGCTTTCTCCATCTAACATAAATAAATCCAACGACGTGACGACACTTGTTTCGTTGTTTCCTCGAGATCCCATTTTTCCAACACATTTTAACACGACACGTGGGTGTCGGAGGCTCTTGCGTTGCCACGTGTTTGTTTCCTATGGGTCGTTTCCACAGAGCAAGGGCTTTTCTGTAATTTGAAAAGCTAAGAAAATATTTTCGTTATTTTTCCTTTTCCATTTCCCTTACCTTTTTCTTTTCAATGCCCCTTCTCTCGTTATATTCTTTCGATTGTCCTTTCCTTTCCCCTGTTTTTTTTTTTTTTTTTTCTCGTCTCTTTTTTAGTTCTGGCTCAGTGTTGATAACTCAAGCCTGTTTGATGGATTAAATTTCCTTTTGTTTCGCGGGACACTTCTTGTAGGGAAAGTGCGAGAAAATGTAGGATTTTTTTGGTGCTCTGTTTTGGCGCTGAAATATGCTGAAATTTGTTTCAAACTATAAAAAAAAAAGAAAAAAGATGAGTTATTGTCTTAAGGGAGTTAGAATTCTCTGCTTTGAGTGACTTGGCCCCTTTCCAATCAAAGATTTTGTAATCTGGTCCTTTCTGAATTTCGAATCTGGTTAATTCTTTCTTTAATTCAATGTCGCAAGCAAAAGAAGAAGGAGGTCTAAACAGAGCAACCCAACAGTTGGTCTCAATCCAGATGAACAAATTCTCGGCAGATCTGTTGCAGAGACTTGTCGCGAGAACCCATTTCTCCGATAATCTCGACGAAGAAGAAGAAGACGAAGCAGAGGAGGAGATTGAGCTAAGCCTGGGGCTTTCGTTGAACGGCCGATTCGGAGTGGACCCCACTAGGGCGAAGAGCAACAAGCTCTCGCTAAAGCGCTCGTCTTCAATACCCGACTTCGCGACGAGCCCCGGGGACCCGGGATTCCCCGTGGCGGCGGCGGCGGCGGCTGCGTGTCACGTGGGGTTGGCGAGGACGTGCTCGCTTCCGACGGGGACGGAGGAGGAGTGGCGGAAGAGGAAGGAGTTGCAGAGCCTGAGGAGGATGGAGGCCAAGAGGAAGAGGACGGAGAAGCAGAGGAATTCCAGGGCTCTGAAAACCATTTCTGGAAATGGAATTGAAGTTCAACTCAATAACGGTGGTGGTGATATCAAAGACAATGGCAACTTGCCGCCCCAAGCGGCGTTGTTTCAGGGCTCAATTGGGTCTTACGGAAGTGGTTCTTCTGGGATTTCTGAATCCGATAGTCGGACATCTCAAGGTATATGATAGACTTATTATTTTCAAATTTTTTTGGCTTATTTTAGTAGTTATAACGTCAAAAGTTTTCAAGGCCTTTTTGGTACTTTGAAAAGTGATATGATCTCGTCTTCCTTCATCATCTTTGGTATGCTTTGATTACTCTTATTCTGATTTTTTTTTTCTCGATGTATTTGGATGTATGTGCTTGTTTATTATTCTTTACTTTTGAAAAGTATTTTTCTTAAGAGTGCTTTAAGTTTTGTAGGCATAAATTCTTTCTTCTTAAGTAAATGGCACGTACTTGGAATCCAACCTCTTGCAATATATGATAAAGGTTAAATCGAGGGGAGAACTCTAATTTAATTTAAAACAAAAACAAAAAACAAGAAAAGATTTCAAGATGACTCGTTCTCTTTCAGTGCTTTTGGTATTGGTGTTGGGTGAAGAGATCAAAATTAAATCACTTGTAGAACTAACGGGATTGTATTGTTTAAGAATATTTGTAAGAGGGGCTCAAAGAATGATGTTTTCATACTTTGAGGTAATTTAGTAGCCCCTGTTGGTCTTTTGAGAGAATACGCTTGTTCCTATGCCACTATGTCTCAATTTCGAACTTGCGCTCGCAAAACATAATAAATCACCTAATTTTGAAGGGAGAATATTTTAAAGCTTCTGTTCTGGATGGTTTAGAAATTTGCTCAACACAAATCCAATTGAATGTCAAAAATGCTCATGGTTTATGTATCATCGTTACAATGTTTTCTTGGAATTCATTTACTCGAGATTCTTACGCGAAAACACTGAAACCAGGATATGCAAGAGTGCCCAAATGTCCGGAAAGAAGCAGCCCAACCAGCGTTCAGTCCACGCAAGAGGGTGAGCAGAAAGTCGCAGTCACTTACCGTGGGGTGATAACCAGATTGAAGTCGGGCGATTTCAATGGATTGGCAACCGAAAATCGATCGAATAAGCCTACGCTCGCCAAGAACGGGACTAAAGAAGTGGCGAGAAACGTGTTGGAGGACATGCCTTGTGTATCTACAACAGGAATTGGCCCCGATGGGAAAAGAATTGAGGGATTTCTTTACAGGTATAGGAAGGGTGAGGAAGTGAGAATTGTGTGTGTGTGTCATGGCAGCTTTCTGTCTCCGGCGGAGTTTGTTAAACATGCCGGTGGGGGTGACGTCGCACACCCACTCAAGCATATAGTCGTCAATCCTACTTCCTTTTTTTAGTACTAGTTTTAGTACCAATCCTCGGCAGAATGTCAAGAAAAGGATTGATTTCATGAGTTCCTCTCATTTAGTTTCTGTTATTTTGATGGACTGGGCACTTGTATCGAGTCGTTTTTTAATGCACATGAAGGCTCTTGTTGGAGGTTTGATTTGATTATAGTGAATGCAAGGCAAGCCACTTCTGTCTTTAATTAATTATTTTAATTTATTATTTAATTTGAGTTTAAACTAGGGAAACCAACTCTAATTTGCTAGTTTTGTACTAACGTCTAAATTATTGTTTTTTTTTTTTATTGATAGGTTTTTGAAAATGTTTCACGTTTTTAATAATTAGAGGTTATGATTATCAAAAAAATTTGATAACTCAAAAGTCTCTAAAAAAATTTGAGGTCTAGAGTTAATTGTCTTCGCATTTATCTTAGTGAATGAGGTGGAATATGTTCAATTAATTCGGGAAGATAGGATAAAAGAGTAGGTTGCCTAACGCCCAAGAATCAAAACAGCCCAATAAAGAGTCTCTAACAAGATTGAGCTAAAATTAAAGAGTAAATTATATTGTAGAGTCTCTAACAAGATGGAGCTAAAATTAAAGTGTAAATTATATTGTTGTATTTTAATTTGTTTGTTTTTTTATAATGTATCTTGAGATTTTAATCTTAACAAAAACATTTTAAATTTTGATATTATTGATAATTAAAGTTCAATAGTTAACGAGCATTAAAAATATGGACAATTTTAACTCATATGTTTTAAAAGTAAAGCTTTTTATTTTAAGAAAAAATTAAAACATAATATGTAAAAGAGTATTTAATACAAATTAAAAGTAATTGTTAGACTTTAATTATTAACGATTTTAAAGTTTAAAATATATTAAAAATTTAGGATACATCATATAGAAAATTAGTAGTCTTGCATATCATAGTACAATTTACTCAAAATTAAGGTCTGCACTACTTTTGAAGTCTACTAATGAGTTATTTGTCGAACCTTTTTTTTTAAAATTTTATCCAACGAATTTATGTATAAGTAGATTTAAATTCTTATATTATATTTTTAATTAATTTTTTAATACTAACACATCAAAGTAGTATTTCTCCCGATTACTCTAAAATTGTTTTCATCATCTAAAAGTTTTATGTTTAATTCACCCTAAAATTGAAGCTAAATAAACTGGGTACGCTTTTATTTTATTTTATTTGTAAATTTTGCTTTTGCTTAATTGTAAAAAGCTCCCAGAATTAGAATCTTTTTTTTTCCTACGGCTATTTAGTATTGTAATTATTTATGTCTTTAAATATTTTTCTAGTAAATTACAAATTTAGACGTTTGGTACCAGGAGGAAAGGATAAGGGAAGGGTTAACATTGCAAATTTATTTTTAGTAGAAATAATTAAATTTGCTTAAAATATGTTTTTTAAAAACATTAGTTTAATTTGCTAGAATAATAGACATTCAAAAAGTTACAAATGAATGTGTGTATCATATTATATGCAACAATATATTTATAAATGTATTGTATATTATACATTAATGTGTAAACGATATTAAGAATTTTTTAAGAACAAGAAAGAATATGAAACATAGCGCCTTGAAATTATGACCGTTTTACACTAAAAAAACATTACTGCTGTTTTTGGGTTCTAGTTATGGGTAAATCATGTTTCTTTTTGTTTGGAAACTTTGAGAGCTTTTGGAATTATTTTTGCAGGTTTTTTGGGGTAAAAATATTAAACACTTTTAACATAATTCTTAAAAAAATTTTATATTTTAAAACAAAATTATTTCTACCTATTTTGTAAACACCAACAAACAGAGAAATAGTTGCAAGAATATCTGACGAGTTACAAGCCTATGAAATATCTGACGAGTTTTTGGGAAATTTGCAAGTTTACAAAGATCCACATAGGAAAAGGAACTTTTTTTTCAGCTCAACCCCAATCCGTCCCGTTAGAGCCAGATAGGTTTTGGTGGGCCACCAACTATTCTCAATCCATAGCTCCCCCACACCAACTTTCACTCGCCGTTCTTTCCCCATATGATGCCAAATACAACTCAAAAGATTGCACAGCCCAAAAATTCTGTAAATCATATTAAGAGGAATTGGAGCCAGTCATGACAGACTTTAAACCACATTTTCACAAGAAAATGTTTTTTTTTTTTAATGGAAATGGGCAAATGTCTATTTCTACAGTTTTATTTAACAACAAATAAAACTGGATATACACGTATACGACATGGAAAACAAATATCTGCATTCTTCTGCAGATTCATCGGCAGAGAGCCCCCCTAATCCAGGGAAACAACATCCAAAAAATGGGGGCAGGCTATATATTACAATGTACAAGTGGAATAACTACAATTCAGAACTCAACCTAAGACGACAGACTGCAAAAAGCACAAGATTACAAATGGCGCTTAATCTTCTTCTACAAATTACTATGTTAATCAGAGAAAAAGCCATCTTCAGCTGCTAACATGACGGAGGTTGAAATTGCTTTAGCCGCCGTACAACTTGCCTCATTGTAGGCCTTGTAGAGAGAGAGTCAACCGTGCAGACAACTGCCAAGTGCAAAACTTCAACCAAATCATCATGTGGACCTGCATCCCATAACCCCGAAGTAAAGAACTCCTTTGCACGGCCCTGCCGGAGGAGCATACAAGCCCACTGTACAATGTTGAAGCCGTTACCATATGGAGAGAAAGAGGGGTCAAGAGCCTTCTTGTCAGAGAACAACTCCAAAAGTACCACGCCATAACTGTACACATCAGCCTTGTCCGACACCCGGCAAGTCATTGCGTATTCTGGTGCAACATAACCAAAAGTTCCAGCCACACCAGTAGTAGCATGAGTTTCTGAAGTGCCCAGAAGCCTGGCCAAACCAAAGTCAGAAAGATAAGCGTTGAAATCATCGTCCAACAAAATATTGCTGGGCTTGACATCGCGATGTAGAACTCTTGGGACACATTGATCATGTAGGTAGGCAAGTGCTCGGGCAATGTCCAAAGCAATCTTGTGAAGTATCCTCCAATCAACAGCTCTGGAGGACCTTTCCTGAATGAACTTTTCCAAGTTACCGCCCGGTAGATAATTATATATAAGAAACATCTCTGTTTCACTGGCGTGGTAGCCAATCAAAGTGACAAGATTGGTGTGGCGCAACCTAGCAAGGGTTTTAATTTCTGCGTGGAACTGTTGAATTCCTTGGAACCTCCCAACAGCAAGCCGTTTTATAGCCACCAAAATACCAGGCGAGATCTCTGCTTTGTACGTCGCACCAAAACCTCCATTTCCAATACAGTTGCTTGCATTAAAATTTCCTGTGGCACGCACAACACAGTCAAAGGTCAATGGAACACCGATGTCCGTAAAAATTGTAACTTCTTTCCTGGTAGACCCAACAACTTTGGACTTCGAATTCCACTTGCGGGTATAGATGAATAAGACGATTAATGCTAGAAGCACTGAAACTATGGCTGAAGCAGAAGCTACAGATGCAATCTCGATGGAATTGAGGCCACTGTCTCCGCTGCCTTGCGTTGGAACTTCAGATGGTGAAGCAGCATATGGTTGTGAGTCACCGCCTCTTCCCTGAGAATCTGAAGATGACTCTGCTAGAGTATACATTTGGCATGACCGTATGAATAGGTTCCCAAGAGCACTATTGCATTTCATCAAGTTATTATTTGATGGCAGTGACCCAGACAAGTTATTGAAGGAAACATTAAACGTCGAGAGAGTGGTAATATTTGCCAACCCTGAGGGAATCTGGCCAGAGAGGTTATTCTTATCGAGCAGAAGAACGGTTAGGCTTTTTAAGTTCACAAGATCTTTTGGAATCTCACCACTGAGAGAGTTTGAAGAAAGATCCAGCACTTCTAAAGAGTGTAGTTGCCCCAGACTCGAAGGAATCAAGCCAATAAGGTTATTACCAGCCAAAGAAAGATACTTCATCTCCTTTATCTGGCCAAGACTGAATGGTATCTGCCCTTGCAACAAGTTCCAACTCAAGTCAAGGGAAACAAGCGACAACAAGTCTCCAACACTAGAGGGAATAGTCCCAGAAATCTGATTCTTTGATGCATCCAAGAACTGAAGAGATCTGCACATTTTTCCGACTTCTGTCGGAATCTGACCAGATAACCTGTTGTTGCTAACATTAACAATAAGAGCATCCAACCCTCCACACTTCTCAAACAGATTACCTGGAAATGCATCAACGAACTTGTTTTCACCCGCTAGAAATGCATAAACAGTTTGGTTCTCTATTCTTCCAGGTGTGATTGGCATCGTCGGCAAATTGCCAGTAAAATTATTTTGCCCGAAGTTGTGAACAACTACAAGCCCACCATCTTCTTTGTGAATTTGCAAAGAGTTTCCAACTTGAGCTTTAGATACAAAGAAAGCTTGATAGGATGACGACGGATTGTCAAGTTCAGAAAAGTACCCATCCAATGAAGGAATGGGAGGACAAGTGCCATTGAAGAATTCAGGAATTGAACCAGACAAAACATTCCCACTGACATCAAACATAGTCATACAAGGAACCGGAAGTTCATTTACAAGCTCACCTGTAAGCTTGTTTGAGCTAACGTCAAGAAACCGCAGCTTCTTGCAGCGACCAAGCACGGCAGGAATTTCCCCAGTGAAAAAATTCTGAGCTAAATTGATCATCTCCAAATCAGCACAAGAACCCCAATTACTCGGAAACCGTCCCTCCAAAGTTGCCCTTGGCGACCACAGTATCCTCAGCCTAGGAAGGGACGTGATTTCCTCGGGGATCGCACCTTGAAAGTAATTGAAGTCATCATACATAGAACTCAATTGCTCCAACGGAAGGTTGTCTTCTGTAAAATTCACCTTCGGAACCGGATTGAACATATTTGAAAGCACAATGACAGACAACTGAGTACAATTTCCAAGCTGGCGTGGTATCGAACCGCTGAGGCTGTTTCTTGAGACATCAAACACTTCCAGCTTCGAAAGCCTTCCGATCTCACCAGGAATGTCCTCTTCCAGCATGTTGGAATACAACAAAAGCGTTATCAGTTCGCCGCAATTGCCCAAAGTGGCGGGGATTCCATGAACCAAGAAATTACCCGACAAGTCCAGATGCTCAAGCTTTCCACAATTCTCACCAATCTCACTCGGAATAGCCCCACCAAGCCAATTGTACGACAAGTAAACCCCTCTCAACCTACCAACAAACGACGGAACAGTCCCGTTTAAACGGTTCCCAGCCAAATTCAAAATCTCTAACCGAACACAATTCGACAACGAGCTCGGTATCTCACCCTCAATCTTGTTGAACCCGAGATTAAGAATTCGCAAATTCCTATTGAACTGAAGCGGAAGCTTCCCGTTAATGGAATTCCCCTCAAGATCAAGAACCTCTAAATTATCCAAGCCCCAAATCTCCCTAGGAATTTCGCCGCCAAGACCATTGAAAGGAAGAGACAAAATTCGAAGCTCGCTTAACTTACCAATCAAAGTTGAGAGCTTTCCGACAAGTTTTCCTCTGCTACCAGAACAGTTCCTCCTGATTCCCAACCCGTAAAGTGGAAACTCGGAAAAATCAAAACACAAAGAGGGTGGTTTCGAATTCGGATTACCTCCTCCTCCTCCTCCTCCTCCGCCGCCGCCGCCGCCATCACCGGTAATGTTGAGGGAAACCACGCGTGAATTGGAGTCGCAAGAGACGCCGTACCACGAGCAGTGATGGGAACCAATCGCATTCCAGCTCGAGAGCAAGCCCGACGAGTCCGAGACCGAGTCCTTGAACTGGAGCAGCGCCGATCTGTCAGAATCGGCCGGCACCGCTGAGACGACAACGTTTCGAGTGGCGGCAAAGAGGCACGAGAGGAAGAGAAGCTTCAGTAACAGCAACGGAGAAGCTTGTCTGTGAAAAAGCTGCCATTTGATCACGAACAAGGACGAAGAGGAAGAGCAACCCATGCCCTGAAACCCTTGAAAGGGTCTTCAAAACCCAAGAAATCGATCAACGACACCCTCCCAAACCCTTTCTCTACTGAAATTGCAGAGGAAAGAGTTAAGGGTTTAGAAAACCCTAACCCTAATTCTGGTCCTTGCTATAGAGAGAGAGAAGAGAGAGAAAGTGGAAAAGGAAGAGAAGGAGAGAGATGGAAGAGTCCGCAGGGTTCTCTCGAGATGAAAACAACGCGTTTTTCTTCTCTCTTGCTTTTACTCTCTCTCTCTCTCTCCTTTTTTTCTTTCCTTTTTTTTTTCTCTTCATTCTTCTTCTTCGTCTTGTTAGCTCTTTTCTTTTCTTTTTTTTGAATTTTCCGTTCTTTTTTGGGGTTTTGTTGATTATTTTTAAATTTTTACTATTTTTGTCGTTTTACATGGGGTGGATAATGGGGTCCGCTGAACATACAGGGAGAAGAAGAGATGGAAGGGAGAGTGGGGTCCACTTGCCGGTCAGTAAATGCATCAGCCCCTCAATTTAACGGGTCATGGCTATTCAGGCTTTTTGGCCAGGTTAAAAGGATTCCTTAAAGTAATTTTCTTGCAAAGGTGGCTACTCTTAAAGAGACCACGTGGGCTGTCTCTCGAGAAGGTAAGGTAGGACCCACTAGACTTTTGATGGGTCGTTTTTGGGTCGGTCTTGGGGTTTATGATGTCCAGATAAGCCACAGGCTTGAGGGCCCTCTACGCTCTAGTCCACTTGGAATGTGGGATTGAGACACTTATTAGGCACTCTTTTTTTCCTTTTTTTTTTTCTTTTTTTCCTGGCTTCAGAATTAACACTTGTTAGTACCACATGTCATCTCTAATTAATAAAGTGTTTAAAAGAGACGTGAGAGTTAAAACTATTTTTATTGTAATATATAAGAGTTTTATATTATTTATAATTAAATTCATAGTAGAAATTATGATTTTCATCATCTAACCAAACAGCCATTAAGTTTTAATAAGCAACGTGATTTTGTCACTAATATTTTGGGATTTGTTTCCATCTTTGGAAGAGTTATAGACTTAGACGACTCATATGACTTATCTAATTTTAATTTTGATGTTTAAAATAATATAGTTATATGATATATTATTTTAAAAATTTGAACTGTGTTTTAACTGATTTTTTTTATGCTTGTTTATTTATAGTCAGTTTGACAAAATTAGTTCAAACCAATTTTTCAATTAAAAATAGTATAAAGCATGTTACAGTAAAAAGAAAAAAATTATTACAGTATAAAACCCTTACATGTTACAGTGTTTACAGTTTTAACCAATTATTCTAACTATAATACCAAACACCCTATAAATGACATGGAAAAATATAATTGATAATGCACATTTAGAATTCTAAAAATTAGACAAATAATTTGAATCCTTTATCATAAAACGTAATTTGAGTCAAAAAGGAAAAAACTTGGAACTTTCCAAAATCATTGATCCATATTTAGTGGCAATATAATGGTTTGGGAAGCCAAGTCTAGCTCTTTGTTCCAACTTAAGATTTGTCAAATAATATAAAGTAAGTAGGAATATTTTCTAGCAATTTTAAATTGGGCTTTTTTCTTCCTCATGAATATGGGGAACTCAAAAACGAATGGTGAATGGTATTGTAAGTAATACGACGTGAGAAAACCTCAAAAGACTTGGAAGTGCAAACGTGACAAATATGCTATTCCGACTGAAGATATGCCTTCCGGAAGTAAAACATCCTCAGAGAGAACTGATCTCATGGTTTTCTGCTTATAAGCCAGTAACTAAGACATATTGTGTCACGCCCGGGAGGTGACGTGGTGGTTTAGTTAAGTTAATTAAATAAAGATTTAGTTAAAAATAGGGTTTTAGAATTAAATTTATAAATAAAAATGAGATAATTTTAAAGTTGTTCGAATAGAATAAATTAAGGAAATAAAATAAACCATCATAATGACTAAGCAAATAAAAAGAACATTAAAATATTTAAATATGGGGTGGAATGAGTATGGGTCCCACTGGCCCACATATTGTGCACACACATATAGTACTGACAATATTACAATACAACCACAGTCTAAGTAAAAAGAGAAGGTTAAAAGTTTACATGCCTTACTTGCTACAATACAACATACACAATCTTCTACTGGTCATAAGTCCGGCCAGCGGACTCTTCTCCAATCCTAAGCTGGTATCCACCTAGGGGTAAGATTTTAAAACAATGAAAACGTGAGCGAAAAGCTCAGTAGGACTATATTTTAAAATAAACAAATAAATACTCTAATAGGACTTTCTTAAAGAATAAATAATTAAATAAATCAAATAAGTATTTTCATTTACTAAAATTTCATTAAAAACAGTTTGTCAATAGTACCTTTTAATTCTTTTGGGCAAATTAAATATTCACCACCGAAGTGGCCCAGTTGGGTTTTGGGACCTGCCCCCAAGGTCGTTCACTATACAACCTGATTTCTGTTATGGCATCATGCCCATATATATTTCTTTAATTATTAAAATATCTATTTACCAAATATAATCATTTACATTCATTATGAAGTTCGTAATGAACATTTCTCAATCAACCGTTTGTAAAGATATTTAAACAAAATCATTTTCCCAATCAGTCATCGAAAACATTTGATAAAAATCCATTTTTGGCTTAAATTATTTTGAAATAGGGCTACCAAAGAAAATGGTAGAAGTCCTACCTCAATATCCGTGCCAGTGTCTCATACCGTAATCCCGGTCCGCTATACGTTAGCTCCGCATATCCACACAAAATTCCTAAACACATAATAACTTAGTTCATTAGTATCTAACCCGAGGTATCCTATAATACTAAATCATCTCATGGTGTCCTAGTGTGCCATTTAAGTTTATAAAGTCATTTTATAAAGTTGAAATTTCAATCGGGGTTCAAAATAGTGAAAATCACAAAATTAGGTTTAGGTTCGATCAGCCTGCCGGTCCCCCTAGTTCGGCCGACCGAACTGCACAATTCGGCCTGCCGGAAAGCCAAGTCCGGTCGACCTAACATTTTCAGATTCGGCCTGCCGGTCGGATAAATCCGGCCTGCCGAACACAAAGTTCAGCCTGCCGATATAGAAAATTCTAAAAATTTTCACGCACAGGTCTCGGCCTCTCCGAACCCAAATCTTCAATTCAACCTGTTTTCACATTTCTCAGGCATAGAAAATCATCATAAATAATAGAAAATCATAGTAGAACACTTTTTAATGGATTAAAACAAGTTTTAAACAAGATTTTCACAAAAATCCAAAAATAGAGAAAATAGAGGAAAAATAAAAAATCTTGATTTTGATCCGTTTTTGATGAAATAAAGTTTGTATTCTAGCTAATCTAAGTTCATATAACTTAGATTGAAGCTTTTCTAAGCTTAGAAATGCTTATTTTTTAAAATGCAAGAAAATTTAAAAAATTAAAAAAGTTTAGAAAATTTGGTTGCTCAATCGCATTCCCGAGCCTTCAATCCACAATCCTGAAGCTTGAAATCGAAATTTTGCTTCAAAATTTTGAGAGAGAATGGGGGAGAGAGAGTGTAACCGAGAGAGAGGAAGAAAGGAGAGAGATGAGCAAGTGAGAGAGTGAGGAGAGAGAGTGAGAGTGATTTTAAATAGAGGGAGAAAAGACAATTAGTTTTACAAGACTGTGTGCAACAGCACATTGTTTTCAAATCAAATTGCTTTGTTAAATATTTCAATTAACAATTAAAAACAATTTAGATTAATTAAAAATTATTAAAAGAGTAAAATAACATAAGTTTTCTTAATTTTCACAAAATGATAAACTTAAGTTGAAAACACTTATTATGACACACTAATCCACTATATAACACTCTAATTACACTTAATCAACTTCAGGATGTTACATATTGATGCTAAATACAATAACAAAGAGACAATAATATTGCTCTTGAGTACAACCAAATTATTAAACCTGGACTAGTCTTTTTCCTACTTCCTTCAAATAAATATTTTCCCTTATTGTAGTGTGGCTTGATTCACTTGGATCATAACTAAAATAAATTTTAGTGGGTAGAAGCAAAAGCATAATACAATTTTTGATTATGTGAGGATATTATTAGAGTGTTTGGGAAAATTGTTCAGAATACTGTAATATATGAAAGTTTTATATTATAGTTACTTTTTGTTATACACAGTTGTTGCAAACTTAACATCATGGACGGTTCGAACTATCGGTTTGAATTGTTATGTCAAACATTCTAATGTATTTACTTTAAGAAATTAGACTTTTTAAATACTTGAGATTATATATCAAACGATCAACCTTTTTAAGTGAAGCGGATTGCACTTTTTTATAATTTAATGTTTATATTTATATTTAAACAATGTGAGACCTAAGTTTATTTTATCTTTACATAGATGGTATTTTCTGTAAAGTAATTGGATCGTTATTAAATAGTTCGAGTTACACGTTGCAACTTGTTGCACTTTTCAAGATTTGAATCGGTAATACTTTTAAAATCTAATACTTAGACGGGTTTATTCCATATGCTTTTTCAATGAAATATGAAAACATCGATAATGGCATTGGGTAACATAAAATAGATTTCTTTTGAAAAGGAAACTATAGAACTTTCAGCAAAAAGAAAAAGAAAAGCAACTGTTTTATATTGATGGTAGTTGGAGAAAGTGAATCAACAGCCTACTCCAAAAAGGGCAATTCCCACCTCTTTTGTACATTTCATTATCCTCTGTTCATATAATCTTGCGGTTTAATGACATAAGAGTGACCTTGTCTAACTTACTTTGTGTTTGACAAAAATAATTCCCACCACTTGTTTAGTTACAAATAATATAAAGCTCTCACATGTTATAGTAACAATAAAATAAAATCGCTATAATATAAAGCTCTCATATACGATAATAAAAATAGTCTTAACGAACGGTTTCTATGATTTTTTCAAACACCCTATTAATTACTCTAGTTAACACTAAATTCCTTTTATATTATTTGTTGGCCTATTTATTTATGAATGACCTAAAAGAGGATTATATTTCTAAACAACATTTTAAAATCATGTCCCTCCCTACTAATAGTGTCCTTGTATTTGAATAATTTAGAAGTTGACAGATTCCTTCTCCATCATTAATGTGGAGAGGATTATAGTTGGGCCCATGTGAGTAGGGTACTGACAAATCATTTCTTTGGTAGGAGAATAAGCCTTTTTTTGTTTTTGTTTTTAAAATTTTTGAAAATATTTTTACAGTTTATTTGATATAAAAATTTTAAAAATACTTTCAGCATAACTTCGAAAAAAATTTTATTTTTTAAAATAAAAATATTTTCACCTATTTTAAAAATAATACTAAATGACTCCAAAGATTTCAGATTAAAAAAAGTATAAATTGACAAAATATCATCTTGAACTTGGGAGATTTAAATTACAAGGGCCGTGAAAAACATGAAAAAATATTTTCAAAAATTTTGATAACAAAAACAAACAAGGCCATAGTATTTTTCTTCCCTTTTTTCTCATTCAAGCAATTTTATTTATCCCTACTAGGGATATATATAAAAGTTATTGCTAGCGTGAAGCCACTCACGGACGCTTAAAGATTTATTTTTTATTTTATATATCAAGATTTTATAAATTCATATTTTACTTTTTAAAATTGTATTTTACTCTCCTAAAATCATACTCTCTTTATTTGTCTACTTTATTAATTCAACACGCCTCCAGGCCTCCGCCTCCTTTTGTTGATAGTAATGCTTGTGAACGCGCAAACAATCACATGAAAGGTGATTTATCATCACAATTGAAGGCAAACATATTTGTTGTATTCCCCTTAACTTCAACATTGGTTACTTTTTTCCGGCCTTTGAATTCTCCATGCAAACAACAATCAGAATGTTCTTTCCAAAGCAAATCCAAGCAAGTTGGTGTATTTAGAACCAAAGTTTTAAATTGAATCATGAAGTAAAGAATCCATGTTTTCCTGGTCATTGTTGTGTTTGTTAAAAGTCAAAATAGGTTTTCCTTTAGCAGAATTGGAGAGAAAAGAAACATTCATTCCACCTTTATTTTCTAGATCAAAACAAGGAGTACACAAAAATTGTAGAAGTCTCTTTTTACTAAACAATATTGTAGATAAAAATCAACCACGTAACATATGGTAGACTGGTGGAGAGCTGCATTATCGCCGGCCAACATCTAAAATTTTTCTTTTTACATGTTAAAAATTTTAATTGCACCCCCTATTTTAGAAGACAATTTCTAAATGTGTTCGTACTAAATAATTGAATATGTTGTCATGTTTTTATTTTTCAAAAAAAATTATAATTGTCACCCTCAATAATAACAATAAATAA
>CAMOHE010056514.1:0-31585 GCA_946598075.1 Artocarpus hirsutus | reverse complement strand
AGGAAAATGTTTCCACTGCGGCATAGTTGGGAATTGGAAGAGAAACTGCAGGAAGTATCTTCAGGAGCTCAAAGAAAGAAGAACAACGGTAAATCAGATTTACTAGTTTTAGAAGCTTGTTTAGTTAAAGATGATACTTCACCTTGGATAATTGATTTAGGGGCAACTAACCATGTTTTTTCTTCTTTGCAGATGCTTAGTTCTTCAAGGGAGCTTGCCGACGGGGAACAAACGATGAGAGTGGGAACGGAAGAGGTTGTTTCGGCAAGAGCAGTGGGAGTTGTTAAACTTTATTTTAGAAATAAGTTTTTAATTTGGGACAATGTTTATTACATTTTTTATTTTCGTAGAAATTTGATTTCTGTTTCCAGGTTATTTGAACAAATGTTTAATGTTTCTTTTAATAATAATTATGTTAATATTTTTAGAAATGGTTTGAATATTTGTTCTGCACATCTGGAAAATGGGCTTTACACTTTAAGGCCCAATGAAAAATCACTGCTCAAGACTAAAATGTTCAAAGTTGAACAACCAAAACCCAAGAAGCAAAAGATTTCTTCTGATAATGAAACATACCTATGGCACCTTAGATTAGGTCACATTAACCTTGACAGAATTAATAGACTAGTAAAGGATGGTCCTTTAAAAGAACTAAAAGTTAGTTCTCTACTAGTTTGTGAATCTTGTCTTGAAGGTAAAATGACTAAGAGGCCTTTCTCTGTAAAAGGCGAAAGGGCCAAGGAACCGCTTGAGCTAATACATTCAGACGTATGTGATCCAATGAATGTACAAGCACGTGGTGGTTATGAATATTTCGTCACATTTATTGACGATTATTCAAGGTATGGTTACATATACCTAATACAAAGGAAATCTGAAACTTTTGGAAAGTTCAAAGAATTCCAAGCAGAAGCTAAAAAGCAATTAGGCAAGACGGTGAAGAGTCTTCGATCTGATCGAGGAGAGGAATACCTTGATACTGAATTCAAGGACTATATGATAGAACATGGTATTCTATCACAACTCACCGCACCAAGAACACCACAACAAAATGGTGTTGCAGAGAGAAGAAATAGGACGTTGCTTGATATGGTGAGATCCATGCTTAACTGCTCATCATTACCCACTTCATTTTGGGGATATGCGCTACAAACTGTAGTATATCTTCTAAACATAGTTCCGTCTAAGTCTATTCCAAAAACACCTTTAGAGTTATGGAATGGTCGCAAACCTAGTATGCGACATATTCGTATATGGGGGTGTCTAGCACATGTGCTGAAAGGAAAGACCGGGAAGCTAGAACCACGTTTTGAAGTGTGCTTGTTTGTGGGATACCCAAAGGAAACAAGGGAAGGTTTGTTTTATAGTCCACAAGAAAAGAAGGTATTCGTATCGACAAACGTCACTTTTCTCGAGAATGATTATACGACAAACTATAAACCTAGTAGCAAAGTGGTACTTGAAGAGTTTCTTTCTAATCAGATCAGACCGCAACCGACAACTGTTGTCGAAGGACAAAATGAGGAGACCGTATTTCCCGATCAGAATGTCATGCCACCTCGACGTAGTGGGAGGGTTGTGAGACCACTTGCTCGCTCAGGAAAATTGGAGAAGCACATGTTATTATCTCTGATAATGGTGAGGATGATCCATTGACATATCGTGATGCAATGGAAGATTCTGAGAAAGAGAAATGGCTAGAGGCTATGAACCTTGAAATGGAGTCCATGTACTCCAATTCAGTCTAGGAACTTGTAGACTTACCTGAAGGGATAAAACCCATATGGTGCAAGTGGATCTACAAGAAGAAAAGAGGAGTGGATGGAAAAGTTGAGACTTCAAAGCTAGGCTTGTGGCAAAGTGTTATACCCAAAAGGAGGGAGTTGACTATGAAGAAACTTTCTCACCTATAGCTATGCTTAAATCCATTCAGATTCTTTTATCCATTGCTGCTTGTCTTGATTATGAGATATGGCAAATGGATGTCAAGACTGCCTTTTTGAATGGCTATCTTCAGGAAAGCATCTATATGGTGCAACCAGAAGGGTTTATAGTCAAAGGTCAAGAGCAAAAAGTTTGCAAGTTGCAGAGGTCCATCTATGGACTCAAACAAGCTTCAAGATCATGGAACTTGAGATTTGATGAGGCGATCAAATCTTATGGTTTCGATCAAAACATTGATGAACCTTGTGTATACAAATACATCAAAGATAAGAAGGTAGTCTTCTTAGTTCTTTATGTAGATGATATCATACTCATTGGAAATGATGTAGGCGTATTATCTAATGTAAAGAAATGGCTCGCCAACCAATTCCAAATGAAAGATTTAGGAGAGGCAAGTTATGTTCTTAGAATCCAACTAATAAGAGGTCGTAAGAACAAACTGTTGGCGTTGTCTCAGGCATCATATATCGATAAGGAGCTTATCAGATTTTCGATGCAAAACTCCAAGAAAGGTAATTTACCTACACATCATGGAGTTTATCTTTCAAAAGAGCAGTGCCCTAAGACGCCTCAAAAGGAAGAAAACATGAGACGGGTACCCTATACATCTACAGTGAGAAGTCTAATGTATGCCATGTTGTGTACAAGACCAAACATTTGCTATGCAGTGGGTATAGTCAGTCAATATCAATCCAACCCAGGATTAGATCATTGGGTAGCGGTTAAACATATTCTTAAGTATCTCAGGAGAACGAAAAACTATATGCTAGTATATTCCGGTGAAAATTTGATTCCCATTGGCTACACTGATTCTGATTTTCAATCAGACAAAGACACACGTAAATCTACGTTTGGATCAGTGTTTACTTTTAGTGGTGGAGCCATAGTCTGGAGAAGCATCAAACAATCTTGTATTGCTTATTCAACTATGGAAGCTGAATATGTGGCTGCTTGTGAAGTAGCTAAAGAAGCTGTTTGGCTCTGTAAGTTCCTAAATGATCTGGAAGTAGTTCCAGACATGAATAAACCACTCACATTGTATTGTGATAATAGTGGTGTAGTGGCAAATTCAAGAGAACCTAGAAGCCACAAAAGAGGAAAGCATATAGAGAGAAAATATCATGTGATCAGAGAAATAGTACATTGAGGCGATATGGAAGTTGTGAAGATAGCATCGGAAAACAACCTAGCCGACCCTTTCAGCAAGACGTTACCTGCAAAAAGCTTCGAGGCACACTTGGAAGGCTTAGGTCTTAGAGACATGTCTCACCTGCTTTAGGGCAAGTGGGAGATTGTTGGGCTTGGTGCCCTAAAAGCTGTGAAATTGTACTTTTTGACAATAAATAAATAAAATGGCATTTATTATTATTTTGGTTGCTTGAATGTATTATGAATACATTTGTAAACATCGAGAAAATTCCATGATTATTTATGTGACTATAAATTTAGCATATAAGTGCTACATGCTTAGGGATAAAATTTATAGATAATAATCTAAATAGTCCGTAATAATTAATTAAAGTTTGGGATCTTTAACTAAATATTACAAGTGCGGTCCAATCTCATTTAGAATGAAATAGTCATAATCTAAACTATTAATGTAGAGACATTAGATTGGAGGTACTTTATATAATGAGATTATATAGGACTGGACTAGATAAATTATGAATCTCTAATAATCATCTGTTACAAATAGAGTATTCAAATGTATCACTATGATGATCATATATTTGACAGTCTTAATCCTGAGTATTTATTAAACTCCTATTTATGACATTATGTTTTTTGACTTGCATGGTAAGATTTATGTAAGCACAGATCATAACTTAGCATCTTGGAAATATAATATAATAAGTGGCTAGGAATAATATTATACAGATATGGAATCCATTCCTTCCCCATGGAAGTTAGAAAAATAGTTCTCTTGAGTGATAATTCTAGGTTTGAACAGTAGAGTGCTCGTTCATAATAAGATTATGAATTAACTGTTTATTAGAGAATTATTGGTACTTAAGGATTAAGATATAATAAGAGAGAAAAACGCAAATTGAACCAGGCTCTTATTATGAACTATTTATGGAGGACTAACTTATATGTAATGATTATATCAATGGACTACTCGCTAATTTTTTTTGAGTAATTTTACTATAACGTCAAGAGTTCAGTTTTAGGTTTTTAGTGGAGTAACATTGAAACTAATAAATTTGACACATTAATTAAAGAGTTTGATTAATTGTCAAATATATTGGAGCATGGGTTATAGGTCCATAGGTCCCCAATGCCACCTCTGTTACAATATATTTGATTTATGCATAGAATGAATTATACATATTTAGTTTAGAATTATTGAATTCTGAATTAATTATTTCACACTTGAATTATTAATGTGATACAGAAAAATGTTCTCTGTAACACATAATGTAATGTGATAAATGTTGTCACATTTAACTAAGCATTAGTTAATTAATTGATTGATAAACGTGATTTATTTTTGAATTTAGATACATATATATATATGGTTTTGAACCAAATCTTTTTATATATATAAGTTTTTATAATATATTATATATTAAAAAAAACGTAAAGCATAAACTTACGTTTACGTTTCTTTATATATATATATATTATATACGAATCACATGATTCGTTTATTAAAAAAAAAAAAAAGAGGTTACATGAATTACGTTTCACGTTTCCTTTTTTAACTTATATATATATATATATATATATATGTATGTGTGTGTGTGAGAGACGGATCACAAAGTGATTCGGGAAAGAAAGAAAAAAAATAAAAAATAATAATAATAATAATGAAGGAAAGGGAAAGTTAAAAGGTTATAACCCTGTAAAATATATTCTTTCCCCATATGTGTGATATGGTGATTATTTTTCATATTGAAAAGTCAATTGAAAAATAACTAATTGCTCACATATAAATAGGGAGAGATAACAGTTATCTTAAGAGTTTTTTTTTATTCACATAACTTTTGCAAAATACTCTGAGAGAAAAACTGAGCGTTCTTCTCTAAAAAAAAGGTCCGCTATCTCATGTGTTGAGTACATAGTAGATTCAAAAAAGTGTGAGGAAAATTCATTCTTATAGTTTGACGCCCACTCGTCTTTCCTTTGTTGCGGAAACTTGGATTGGAAGATCGTGGTGTCAAAGAGGAAAGCTAGGATACCCTAATAGTCTTCAAAAGGTTTGTAAAATTCCTAAAGCTTTCTATTATTAATTAAAATTATATATCTATTCCCAATAAACAAAGTTTTTAGAAAATTTTTGTTTGTCAACGATCCGCCTCTTCTGCTGTGTTTCCTATTTTTATTCCAACAAGAATATGCCCGTCCTACTGTGGGGACTTCTCCATCATGCATAGTTCTAGATGACGTTGCTAGGAATTATGAACTCAAACATATCCATTTTAATATGCTTCCTTCTTTTCATGGTGCAGCTACAAAGATCCTTTGTCTTTCATGCGTGATTTTTATGCCACCATTGAAACTTTTCCTTTGCAGGCATTGTCAGAGGATCAGTTGCACATGAGATGTTTCCCATACACCTTGAAGGACGCAGCTAAAACTTGGTTCATGTCATTGGCTCCTGCTTCTCTGAACACGTGGGATGCAGTTTATAAAAGATTTATTGGTAAATTTTGTTCTCATTCAAAAACTATAGAATTGAGAGGTAAGATAGCAACTTTTGCTCAAATGGAGGGTGAGGCATTTCATGAGGCATGGGAAAGATTTAAATTATTTATTATCCAATGCCCTCACCATCGGTATCCTTTAGAGTTGCTGAACCAATTCTTCTATGATGGACTAACACAACCAAGCCAAGCTATGGTTGATAATGCTGCAGGAGGAACAATGGGAGAAAAGACTCCAAAACAAACCTATGAATTGTATGAAATGTTGGGGCAAATTCGCAGCAGAAAAGTGTACGAGGTAAAATTAGAGGCATGTATGAAGTGAATTCTAACACTGATCTTGCAATGCAGGTATCTGAACTCACAAAACAAATGAGAACAATGTGCTCAATGATGATGAACCAGAAGCAAACAATGACCAATGAGGTATGTGCAATTTGTGGTAATTCTGGTCATTTGCCTACTGCTTGTCCATCTAGTGAGAATTTTTTAGATTTTTCAAAATAAGCCAATGCAATGAACTCCTACAATCAACGACCTCGTCATGATCCATTTTCAAACACGTATAATCCTAGTTGGAGAAATCACCCAAATTTTTCATGGAGCAATAATCAAATAAACCAAAATCAGGGGCAGGCAAATACTTCATTTCAGCCAAAAAAGCCTTCATTAGAAGAAATATTGTAGAACTTTATGCAGGTGTGTCAGACTAATCAACAAAGCAATCAAACATGTTTTCAAAATTTAGAGGCTTCGATGACAAAAATGGAGACACAAATGGGGCAAATTGCAGAGGCTGTTCAGAGTCATATACCTAGAAAATTACCAAGTCAGCCTGAGCAAGCAAAAACTATCACAACACTAAAAAGTGGTAAGATTGTGGATAACAAAGTGGGTAAAGAGATTAATGAATCTAATGGTTCTGCAGGTGTTGGCAAGGAGAAGGAGAGGTCAGAGGAGGAAATAATTACGGGTAGAACTGTGTTCCCAATTCGAGACCCTTCAGTTAACTACAAACCACCACACCATATGATCCACCAGTTCCATTTCCTGGACGCCTAAGGCAGTGCAAAATAGATAAGTCATTTTCTGAGATTTTTGATGTACTTTATAAAGTTAATGTTAACTTACCTTTACTTGATATGATAAAGAACATGCCAGCTTATTGTCACGTCCCAAATGAGAAAGTGATGGTCTCAGAAACAACTAGTGCAGTACTACAGACAAATCTACCACCAAAATTGAAGGATCCAGGTAGCTTTAATATTACTATTACGGTTGGTGACTCGAAAAAGGAAAAGGCGATGTTGGATTTAGGTGCCAGTATCAATGTAATGCCTTATTCTGTGTATTTGCAACTTGGTTTGGGTGAGTTGAAACCCACTACTTGTCTTTACAGCTTGCAGATCGATCAATGAAATATCCTAGAGGTATTGTAGAAGACATTTTAGTGCTAGTTGACAAATTAATTATTCTTGGAGATTTTGTTGTTTTAGATATGGAGAGCCAGGTGATTCTAGAGAGAGAGGTGCCCATTTTCCTGGGGCGCCCGTTCATGGCTACTGCAAGGACGATAATTGATGTTCAAAATGGCATACTGAAAATGATAGTCTTGGATAAGACTCTGGAGTTTTCTGTTTATAATTCTTTAGCATTACCCACAGATGCTAGTGGTTGTTTTCAAGTCGATGAGTTGGATTCACTTATTTTTTCTAAATTTTTGCAGGAAGAAACTAAGGATAAATTAGAGCTTGCTTTGATTATTGAAGGGTATAATGGGGATGATGAAGAGATTAAAGAATTCAAAAGAGAATTGGATGGTGAAGAGCAGATTATTGAAGAAAATGTGACCAAGGAAGGGCTAAAGCAATTTTACCCCAAATTGGTCCCATTTATTGATACACCACCAAAGCTGGAATTGAAGCCATTGCCTCCAACGCTTAAATATGCATTTCTTGGTGAGAATGATACTCTTTCAGTGATTGTTGCTTCGGACCTAACCCCTAAAGAAGAAAAGAAATTGTTGAGTGTTTTGAAAAAGTACAAGGAAGCTATCCTATGGACCCTAGCTGACATAAAGGGTATTAGTCCAACTGTTTGCATGCATCGGATTTTACTGGGGGAGGATGCAAGGCCTACTAGGGAAACTCGGAGAACACTGAACCCAAACATGAAAGAAGCTGTGAGAGCTGAGGTGATCAAATTATTGGATGTAGGTATTATTTATCCTATCACTGATGGCAAATGGGTAAGTCCTGTTCATGTGGTACCTAAGAAATCAGGCACAACTGTCGTTAAAAATGAAGATAATGAATTGGTGCCAATGAGAATGACAACAGGGTGAAGGATGTGCATAGACTACCACAAACTCAATGTGGCAACTAGAAAGGACCATTTTCCTCTCCCTTTTATTGATCAAATGCTTGAACGATTAGCAGCCTATTCTTATTATTATTTTCTGGATGGTTTTTCAAGTTATAATCACATTCTAATTGCTCCAGAGGATCAAGAAAAAACCACATTTACTTGTTCGTTTGGAACATTTTCATATCAAACGATGCCATTTGGACTTTGCAATGCCCCTGGAACTTTTCAAAGGTGTATGATTTCTATTTTTTCCGATATGATTGAAAAGTTTATTGAGGTATTTATGGATGATTTTTCTATCTTTGGTGATTCATTTGATAATTGCCTTGATAATTTGACAATGGTACTTAAAAGATGTGTTGAAATGAATTTGACATTAAGTTGGGAAAAGTGACACTTTCTTGTTAAACAGGGAATTGTTCTTGGTCATGTAGTTTCTAGTAAAGGCATTGAAGTGGATAAGGCAAAAATTGAGGTGATTGCTAAATTGCCACCCCTCACTTCAGTTAAGGGTGTGCATAGTTTTCTTGGTCATGTAGGTTTTTATAGGCATTTCATTAAAGATTTTTCAAAAATTTGTAAGCCTTTGTGTAACTTGTTGGCCAAAGATGCTACATTTCATTTTGATGATGAGTGCCTTGTTGCTTTTAATACTTTGAAAGAAAAACTCACGTCAGCTCCGATCTTGTCTGTTCCTAATTGGTCTTATCCTTTCGAACTTATGTGTGATGCATCTAATTTTGCTATGTGTGCCGTGTTTGGGCAGAGAGTAGGTAAATTGCCTTATGTAATTCATTATGCAAGCAGAACTCTAAATGATGCACAATTGAACTACTCTAGAATTGAAAAAGTACTTTTGGCTATCATGTTCGCTTTAGAGAAATTTTGCTCATATTTGATTGGTTCTAAGGTAATTGTCTATTCTGATCATGTTGCTTTGAAATATCTACTAACCAAAAAAGATGCTAAGCCTAGATTGATCAGGTGGATTTTGTTGCTTTAAGAATTTGATCTAACAATCAGGGACAAGAAAGGTAGTGAAAATGTGGTAGCTAATCAATTGTCTCGACTTGTGGAGGGCACTGATTTTGAGACATGTCAACAAAAAGATACTGTCCCTATAAATGAGATCTTTCCTGATGAACAAATTTTTTTGTTCAAGAAAAAGAACCCTGGTATGCTGATATTGTTAATTATTTGGTTAAAGGGATTTTTAATCCGAATTTGAATTTGTAGGGAAAGAAGCGCTTTTTGTCAATCATAAAACACTACATTTGGGATGATCCATTCTTGTTTAAATTTTACCCAGACCAAATTATTAGACGTTGTGTACCTACGAATGAACAACAAAGCATTTTGAGTCACTGCCATACATTGAGCTGTGGAGGACATTTTGGAGGAAAGAAGACCGCTCTCAAGATATTTCAATCCGGCTTCTATTGGCCTACTATTTTCAAGGATGCTCATGCCTTTTGTGCCAAGTGTGATAGGTGTCAACGAATAGGTAACATCAGTAAGAGAGATGAAATGCCACTAACAGGTTACCTAGTTGTTGAACTATTTGATGTTTGGGGTATAGATTTCATGGGACCATTCCCACAGTCCAATGGTAATCTTTATATCTTAGTTGCTGTTGACTATGTATCTAAGTGGATTGAGGCAGTAGCCACAAAAACAAATGATGGTAAGGTTGTCCTAAAACTTTTTGAAGATAAGATTTTCACTAGATTTGGCACTCCAAGAGCAATTATAAGTGACAGAGGTACTTACTTTTGCAATAAAACTTTTGCAGCATTGTTAGGGAAATACAATGTCACTCATCGAGTAGCTACATCTTATCACCACAGACTTCAGGACAAGTTGAAGTAAGCAATAGGCAAATCAAATCAATATTGGAGAGGAAAGTAAACCCGTCAAGGAAGGATTGGGCAATGAAGCTTAATGATGCATTATGGGCATATAGGACTACATATAAAACCCCAATTGGAATGAGTCCGTATAGGCTTGATCATACAAAAAAGTTCAAGTCTTGATTCTCTTGCATTATTTGTTTTATTTAAATCTCTTGCATATTAATTCTAATTTATTTTTGCATTCTTGAATTTTATTTTCTTTTCAATTATAATTTTGTTTTCATTAATTGGCTTATATAGATACAGGGTAACTAGGTTAATCGAATTAGTTCAATCAATTCTCTCTGGGAATCGACCCTTACTCTTGCATATTATATTGCAATAGACTCGTGTACTTGCAAGGCATTAAAATTTGATGATCCTAACCCTTGACCTTGAACCCGTCTAGTTGTTTCATATAAATGGACTCATCAAGAAAGCCATTTAGAAAGGCCGTCTTGACATCCATTTGTCAAATCTCGTAGTCCAAAGCTGCAGCTATGGACAAGAGAATGTGGATGGATTTAAGCATGGCTACAAGCAAAAAGGTTTCCTCAAAATCGATTCTTTTCTTTTGTGTATCCCTTAGCTACTAGTCTAGACTTAAAGATTTTGACCTTTCCATTCACTCCTCTTTTCCTCTTGTAGATCCACTTACATCCTATGGGTTTTAACCCTTCGAGGAGATCCACAAGCTCTTAGATCCCATTAGTCTCTATAGACTTCATCTTTGTGTTCATGGCCTCTGTCTAGAGTTTTGAATCAATATCTTCCATAGCCTCTTTGTAAGTGTAAGGATCCCTATCATGTTTATCCAGTTTAGCACAAAGGCTTTACCATTGAACATATACCTCTTGGGTTAACAACTGATCCTCCCACTACACCAAAGCCCCTTAGATTGTTGTTTGGATTCGCTTTGTTTTTCTACACTGATGGGAATGGTTTCATTTGGAACCCTCGGAGTAATCAAATCACTTCTTAACTCCTCAAGCACCACTTTATGGGTTAAAGTCGTCACTGTAACTCTCCTCAAGGAAAGTTGCATTAGTTGAAACTGCAACTTTATTTTTCTTTGGGTTATAGAAATAGCCACTTTTAGTCCCTTTTGGATATCCTTTAAACACACAAACATCCGAATATGTTTCCAACTTATTCACATCCCTAAACAGGACATGAGCCAGACATCCCCATATGTGAATATGGTTTAAAGAAGTTCTTTTCCCTATCCACAACACGTGAGGAGTTTTAGGAATTGATTTTGAAGGCACATTGTTTAAAAGATAACATGCGGTTTGTAATGCATATCCCCAAAATGCCAAAGGCAATGATGACTAACTCATCATAGATCTGACCATGTCCAACAATGTCCTATTCCTTCTATTCGCTATGCCATTCTGCTGCGAAGTGCCCAGCGTAGTCAAATGGGATAAAAACTCATTCTCTAATAAGTGTCCCAAGAACTCATCAAAAAGGTATTCATCACCTCGATCAGATCAAAGTGCATTTATGGGTGTACCCAATTGCTTTTCCACTTCAGCCTAAAACTCTATGAACTTCTCAAAAGTTTCGATTTTATGGTGCATTAGGTACACATACACGTACCTTGAGTAATTGTCAATAGAAGTGATGAAGTACTCATACCCTCCTTATGCCTAGATGTTCATCGATCCACAAAAATCACTATGCACAAGTTCTAGAACCCCTTCGGCCCTATTGCTCTTATACCCAAATGGTCTTTTGGTCATTTTACCCTCCAAACAAGATTCACATTGTGGTATAGATTTCATATTTAAGTGACTTAAATGTCCATCCCTTACCAACATTTGAATGCTATTTAAGTTAATATGACCAAGTCACAAATGCCAAAGAAAAGTCTTATTAGAGTGAGAAGTTTTAAGTCATTCAAAGTTATTATCATTCATCTCAGCATTAAGTAGTAAATCCATCTTAGGTTTGATAAAATATAGATATTTTGCATCCATCTAGAGTAGATAAAAAATTTGCTTTTACGAATCCCCATTTTATTATTAAGAGAAACCAAATAGGAGTCTTTAAATAAACAAGCTATAGAAATTAAATTCCTTTTAAATTTAGGAATATAAAAACAATCTTATAAAATTAAAATCCTATAATTATCAAAAGATAGATAGATGTCTCCTATTGCTTCAGCTAAGACTAAGGATCTATCACTCATTTGAAGCGTGAAGTCTTCACAAAGCAGACTTCTCGTTTATTTGAACCCCTACAAATAAACACAAACATAATTAGTTGCACCAGAATCTATGGCTAGGTGTCACTAGACTCTTTAACCAAACAAGTTTCTAGAACCAAAACTATTAGACGTGTATGCCTTAAGGAGTAAAAATGTAATATATTTTTGGAGATATTTTGTATAAACAAAGAATTCATTTATTATTAACATACCAAATCTTGTTCTTTTTATGTTTATATTTGTTGAATATATATTAAGCAAACAATTGTTTGAGACTATTGGTCTAAACCTTTAAGAATTGGGCAAATGATAGACAGATTATGAGGAAGACACGATTCTTAAGGTGACGGTCTAAATTATAAGATCTGCAATGGAGGCAATAAAGTTGGGTGCTTTATTCATGTAAAGATTGTTATATTGTCTATATCCCTATTGGGAGATGGTTTGTCTTGACCATCGGAGGTGGACTCCGTGAATAGAAACATTAGCACGTTGTCATGGGTGACGATGTGTTGGATTAGGACATAAAGTAAATTGATTTGGATTAATAATTTTGTCTTGGCAAATCGATTTATTTTAGACAATTATTTGTATTATATCTTAATCTTGAGATGGGCCCGTTGTCTTGACTTGTGTCTTTTGATGTACCAAAAGGTGACACCCATATTTTAATAGTGGTATGCATGCCGATACATTGGAGGCATGACTCTTAATAGCGTAGACCTGTTATTCATAGATATGGAATCCATAGCTCCTCTTTAGGAGTAGTGATATCCTCTTATATGTGTTATCTTGTAATTAGAAAGCTGAAACGCTTAACCATTTGGATACATAGGTGTAATCGAAAAGTATATTATCTTTGGATGGTAAGTTTTCCAATGGTAAGATAATGAAACATAAGATAAAAATAATCGAGAAGGTAAGATAGAACTTGTCCTTAAGCCGATTATGGATAATCCCATTGGAATACGATACGCTATGATATGTTATAGAAACTTAGCTACACAAGCTTCGTAATTCTATATAGTTCAAAAGTGCAGCTCCAAGCCTTTAGTGGAGTAGCGTTGGAGTTAATAATTATGAAATGTATATCTAGGATATTTGGTTTTATAATTATCGAGAGCTTGAAGTATATAGGTCCATCAAGTCTCTTTTGTTAGCTCACAAAAATCTTGTAACGATACGGCGTGTTTTTTCAACAATTGATGACTTATATCAGATTTATTAGATTGGTTGAAATTTGAAAGAATCAAATAATTCATATTTGTTTATCGGTTGAATTAATTTTGTGACAAAATTAATTCAAGATAAACTTGTTGAATTATTAGGATCAAATAATTCTTGTCTGTTTATTAGTTGATTTAATTTTGAATAAATTAAATCAAGATAAACTTGTAGAATTATTAGGAATTCATTTATTTTCCTAAAGATTATCTAGATAAAGTTGTTATAATTAGATAACTTCTCTATTGGGTTTTTTGAATTAAAACTAAGACTTTATCCTATTGAATCTTGAGTGGAAAATAAAAGATTCGCTGATATTTTTATCGACAGTTTGGCATGCCGATCCTCAGGTTCAGCCTGCCGATAGGGCAAGTTTGGTATTCCTATTAGACAATCAGCATGCCGATCACACGATAAAAAGATCACGTATTTTCACACATATTTCATTAGATATTGATCTGAATTTGATTCTGATTTGAATTTTGAAGCATTATCTGATAAGGACTGACTCTTGGACCCAACCTCTATAAAAAGAGAGTGAGTCTCATTATTATTTAGATCAATTGAGAGATTAAGAGTGATGCTCTGCAAGTGAGATTCTGAAACTCCCTAAGAGCTCTTGTTCACAATCACGAACACTAGCTTTGGGTTCTCTCAATTGGTCGGAAAGAGAGTCACCTGGTAGAAGAGCTGTACGTGTGAGCCCACACTTACTCCAATCTTAGATAGAGAATAGCAAAGAAGACCAGTTGGTTGAGGATCTTCTAGAACGTTAGTTCTCTTCACGGATTACAGGAGTTCTTCGGCATTCAAAGGTTAGTAAGATCTACTTAATTATGCATATAGTGTGTCAAACTTATGCTTTGAAAAATACTCTGATATAAAAAATTTTAAAATTTTACTACGTATTATTTTTTCAACAATTGGTATCAGAGCCATGGTTTTTACGTAAATTTATAAGTTTGTGATATTGCTGTATGTGTAAATTATGTGATCTTGATCTCTCCTACGCTTGAATTTAATTTTATAGAGAGTTGGTACTCTAGATTTCTATATAATATTATATGTTGTCTAGGATTATATGATGAATGTTTGTTAATTAATTATGGTTGATCAAATTATTATTTAATTATTTATTAATTAATTAATTTATACCAATTATGGTTTCTTAGAGGTTAGAATGTGTATCTAGGTTTTTCATGTAATTAGATGACGGACTATTATCTTCATTTAGGAATTATTATTTAATTTTAAATTTATAAGAATTTTGTAATTAAATAATTTTATAGACAGGCCGATCTGTCATGAATCGGTAGGCTGATTTATGATGATCGGTAGGCTAGTGGGTCATGACCAGCAAACCTATCACCTAGATTGGTTTGCTGGCAAAGAGCTGGAAATTTTTCTAGAAAAAGTGCAGTTTTTAGTATAGTTTTAATTTTATTTATAGGACAATTCTGAGAAACATTAAATTTGGATATGACTGGAAATATAGAGTATTTGATTCATACGAGATTGAAGACTTGAAGATGGGCTTTACATGATGAAGGATACAGCTTGAGGATTCAAAGATGAAAAATCAATAATATGTTTTGATTATTCTCTTGTAATCTTTATTTTCTCTTATCTAGGGTGGAACCATAATATTACAGTTATTTATTATTTTACTTGTAGCTTTGCTTGATTGCTTTGCTTGTCTACATTATAATTTGATTTGCCATTTATATTGATAACATGCCATATAGAATAAGGAGTGCCGCTTATTTAAAATTGTTCATGCATGTTTTTAAAAATAAAACTTTGATTTCAAAAGATTAAGTGGGAAAAGGTTTTCGAAGAGAGGACCTAAGGCCTCCATTGTTGGTCCATAGGAAGAACATGGTGGTCTCGACCCCTAGGAAGGGATTTCTATCATGTACTAGATTGGATCTCTGAAAGGATAAGGTATTTTAGCATGATTTATGGTTGCACACCCCTAGGTGGTGATTATAATCATGGTCAAAATGTTGAAACGATTGTTATATACTCATGTAAATTTTATTATTAACCTTCCTTAGGAGCTCTGTTAATAGAATTAATGGCCAAAGAAACGATTATTAATATATGCTGGATCGTACGAGTCTTAGATGGCATATATTAATCAGGAGGGGATCCGTGTTGTTGATTGAATTTGGCATTACTCTCCTAGGAGCTTGTTGAATTCTGAGTTAGGAATATTTATTGTAAGGTTGTGATATTTTCAAAGTTTTGGCACATAAACACATTTGTATGTTTTTACATGATTGTGTTATCTTACTAAATTATAATTGTATGTTTGCTTATGTTTGACATATGGTTCTTTATTGTAGATTAAAAATGTCTAAAAATGCTTTATCTTTGATACTTGATAAAACCAATTAACTTGAGAGAATTATAATGATTAAAAACAAAACATGGATATCGTCCTCTCTTTTGAGAAACTAAAATTTGTGCTGACAACCCCTTGTCCTCCCGAGCCTATGAAAGACTCCACTAATGAGCAATTCCAAGTGTACGATCGCTGAAAATGCAAATGATCAGGCCCACTGCTATGTTATGGCCACCATGAACAACGTGCTATAGGCTCAATATAAGGATTACGAGACTGCTAAGCAGATCTTGAATAATCTAGAAGACATGTTTGGAGGCCAGGCCTTAACTAAGCAGCAAGGGACACTTTAAAAACTTCTTAATTGTAAGCAGAGGCCAGGGATATCTGTAAAGGAGCACATGATGTTGGTCATGGGTTACCTTGCTGAGGCACAAACCAATGGCCGATATTGATACTAAAACTTAAATGACTTTGTCAAAGGAATTTATTCCATTTAGAGCTACATTTAGTTTAAGCAATAGGCAGGATATGACCTTAACAGAATTAATGAAACAGTTACAGGAGTTCGAACTGCTAATCAAGGAGTCTCCTGTGGGTGGAGAGGCCAATTTGGCGGCTACTTCTAGTCCCAATCCCAATTTTGGGAATGTAAAGAAGCAACGGGCCAAGAATGGGAAGTCTTCTATTCCTGCTAACAACAAGAGCAAGAAGAAGAAGAAGAACCCAAAGAAGCTTAAGTACTTCTTCTGCGGGAAGGTTGGGCACATAAAGAAGCATTACAAGGACTTCCTTTGCAAAGGAGGTAGGTGTGATCTTTTGTATTTAGAAATTTGTTTGGTTGAGGAATCCAATGACATTTGGGTCATAGATTTCGATGCAACTAATCATGTTTGTGTTTCTCTACAAGGGTTCAAAAAAACGAGAAGTCTACTTTATGAAGACTTCACGCTTCGGATAGGCGATAGATCCTTGGTCTTAGCGGAAGCAGTAGGAGACATCCATCTTTATTTTGATAATTATAGGAATTTAATTTGTGAGATTATTTTTATATTCCTAAATTTAAAAGGAATTTAATTTCTGTAGCTTGTTTATTTAAAGACTCCTATTTGGCTTCTTTTAATAATAAAGTGGTGATTCGTAAAAACAAATCTTTTATCTATTCTAGATGGATGCAAAATAATCTATATTTTATCAAACCTAAGATGGACTTACTGCTTAATACTGAGATGAATAATAATAACTCTAAAAAACTTAAAACTTCTCACTCTAATAAGACTTATGTTTGGCATTTGTGCCTTGGTCATATTAACCTTAATAGGATTCAAAGGTTGGTAAGGGATGGACCTTTAAGTCACTTAAAGTTGGAATCTATACCTCAATGTGAATCTTGTTAGGAGGGTAAAATGACCAAAAGACCATTCGAGTCTAAAGGAAATAGGGTCGAAGGGGTTCTAGAACTTGCGTATAGTGATGTTTGCAGACCCATGAACATCTGGGCACAAGAAGGGTTTGAGAACTTTGTCACTTGTATTGACGATTACTCAAGGTGTGGGTATGTGTACCTAACGCACTACAAAATCAAAACTTTTGATAAGTTCAGGGAGTTTTGGGCTAAAGTGAAAAAGCAATTAAATAGACACACAAAGACACTTCGATCCGATCGAGGTGAGAATACCTTTCTAATGAGTTTCCGGGACACTTATTAGAAAATTGGATTTTATCCCATTTGACTGCGTCGGGTACTCTGCAGTAGAATGGCATAGTAGAGAAAAGTAATAGGACTTTATTAGACATAGTAAGGTCCATGATAAGTTATTCATCATTGTCTTTATCCTGTTGGGGATATGCACTATAAACTGCATGTTATTTTTTGAACAACGTGCCTTCACAATCGGTCCCTAAAACTCCTCACGAGTTGTAATAAGACATACTTAAACCATATTTGCATATGGGCATGCTCGACTCATGTCCTGTTTAAGGATGCGAATACATTAGAAGCATGTTTAGAAGTTTGCATGTTTGTAGGATATCCAAAAGGGGTTATTTCTATAACCCAAAGGAAAATAAAGTCGTAGTTTCAACTAATGCAACCTTCCATGAGGAAAGTTAAATGGACAACTTTAAACCTTGAAGCAAAGTGATGCTTGAGGAGTTAAGGAGTGATCCAATCACTCCAGAGGTTCAAAATGAAACCATTTCGATCAGTGTAGAAAAGCCAAACGAACCTAAACAACAACCTAAGGGACTTCGGCGTAGTGGGAGGATCGGACGTCAACTCGAGAGGTATTTGTTAAATGGTGAGGCCTTATTGGCTGAACTAGATGAACATGATAAGGGTCCTTATACTTACATAGAGGCTATGGAGGATGTTGATTTGAAACTCTAGAAAGAGGCCATGAATACTGAGATGAAGTCTATGGAGACTAATCAGGTCTAGGAGCTTATGGATCTTCCCGAAGGGGTAAAACCCATAAGGTGTAAGTGGATCTATAAGAAAAAAAGAGGAGTGGATGGAAAGGCCAAAATCTTTAAGGCTAGACTAGTAGCTAAGGATTACATGCAAAAGGTAGGAATCGATTACAAGGAAACCTTTTCGCCTGTGGCCATGCTTAAGTCCATCCAGATTCTCTTGTCCACAGCTGTCACTTTTGACTAGGAGATTTAACAGATGGATGTCAAGACGGCTTTTCTAAATGGCTATCTTGATGAGTCTATTTGTATGGAACAACCAGACGGATTTAAGGTCAAGGGTCAAGAGGGTAAGGTTTGTAAGTTGCTAAAGTTAATTTATGGACTTAAGTAGGCTTCTTGTTCTTGAAACATAAGATTTGATCAAGTGATCAAGACTTATGGGTTCTCATAAAATGTGGATGAGCCATGTGTTTACAAACATATTAAGGATGGGAAGGTAGTTTTTCTACTGCTCTATGTAGATGACATTTTGCTGATTGGCAATGACATTGGGGCATTGTCATCGGTCAAATTATGGTTGACCAACCAGGTTGACATGAAGGACTTGGGTGAGACCAATTTTTTTCTCAGTATCCAGATCTTTTAGGATAGGAAGAACAAAATGATAGCTTTGTCCTAGGCTGGCTACATAGATAAAATTCTCAAGAGGTTTGCAATGCAGGATTCCAAGAAAGGTGGGCAACCATCTAGGTTTGGAATTACTGTTTCTAAGAAAGACTCTTCAAAGTCTGAGGAAGAAGGAGAATACATGAAGAAGGTGCCTTATGCTTCGGTAGTGGGTAGTCTCATGTATGCCATGCTTATGTATTCGGGTGAGGATTTGACTCCTCTAAGATACACTGACTTGGATTTTCAATCTTGTTTAAATTCTAGGAGATCGACTTCAGGTTTTATGTTTACCTTGGGCGGTCGTGCCATCAGTTGGAGAAGTGTGAAGCAAGATCACACTTCAGATTCAACAATAAAGGCCATGAATGTGGTAGCTAGTGATGCTTCAAAAGAAGCAGTGTGGCTCCGCAAGTTCCTTGGAGATCTTGAGGTAGTTTCTGGTATAAATAAGGCGGTATCACTGCACTGTGAAACAGTACGGTGGTAGCTAATGCTAAGGAACCATGATTTTATAAGATGATAAGCATATTGATCGAAAGTATCATGTGATAGAGGACTTCATCAAGGAAGGCATGTTATGGTGTGCAAAATCGCGTCAGAGGACAATTTAGCTAATCCATTTATGAAGACACCTACTGCGAGATTCTTCGAAAGACATGTGGAAGCTATGGGGATGCGAGATTTGTCATATTTACTCACTTAGTGCAAGTAGAAAATTGTTAGACTTGTATGCCCTAAGAAGTAAAAATGTAATATATTTTTAGAGACATTTTTATCAATAAAGAATTCATTTATTATTTATATACCAAATCTTGTCCTCTTTATGTTCATATTTGTTGAATGTATGTTAAGCAAACAATAGTTTGAGACTGTCAGTCTAAACCTTTAAGAATTGGGCATATGATGGACAGATTATGTAGAAGATACAATTCTTAAGGTGACAACCTAAATCATAAGATTTGCAATCAAGGGAATAAAGTTGGGCACTTTATTCATGTCAAGATTGTTATGTTGTCTATATCCCTATTGGGAGATGGTTTGTCTTGACCATCGTAGGAGGACTCCATGAATAGAAACATTGGCACGTTATTATAGGTGACAATGTGTTGGATCAAGACATGAAGTGAATCGAGTTGGATTAATAATTTTGTCCTGGCAAATCGATTCATTTTAGACAATCATTTGTATTGTATCCTAATCTTAAGATGAATAGTGGGCCCATTGTCTTGACTTATGTCTTTTGATGTACCAAAAGGTGATACCCACATTTTAATTATGGTATGCATGCAGGTACGTTGGAGGCATGACTCTTGATAGCATAGACCTGTTATTCATAGATATAGAATCCATAGCTCCTCTTTAGGAGTAGTGATATCCTCTTATATGCGTTATCTTGTAATTAAAAACCTGGAGCTCTCAAACATTTGGATACATAGGTGTAACCGAATGGTACATTGTGTTTGGATGATAAGTTTTCCGATTATGACGTAATGGAACATAAGATAAAAATAATTAGAAAAGTAAGACAGAACTTATCCTTAAGCCGATTATGGATAATCCTATGGGGATACGATACACTATGATATGTGATGGAGACTTAGCTACATGAGCTTCGTAATTCTACATAGTTTGAGAGTACATCTCCAAGGTTTAGTGGAGTAGTGTTGGAATTGATAATTATGAAATGAACATATGGGATATTGGGTTTCATAATTATTGGGAGCTTGAACTATATAGGTCCATCAAGTACCCTTTGCTCGCTCACAAAAATCCTGTAACGATATGGCATGTTTTTCAATAATTGGTGACTTATGTCAGATTTATTAGATTGGTTGAAATTCGAACGAATCAAATGATCCTTGTATGTTTATCAATTAAATTAATTTTGTGACAAAATAAATTCAAGATAAACTTGTTAAATTATTAGGATCGGATAATTCTTGTTTGTTTATCAGTTGATTTAATTTTGAATAAATTAAATCAAGATAAACTTGTAGAATTATTAGAAATTTATTTATTTTCCTAGATATTATGTAGATAAAATTGTTTTAATTAGATTACTTTTTATTGGGTTATTTGAATTAAAACTGAGACTTTATCCTATTGAATCTCGGGTGAAAAATAAAAGATTCGCTGAGATTTTCATCGATAGTTCGGCCTACTAATTGGGCAAGTTTGGCATCGCTATTAGACATATTGGCATGTCGATCGCGTGATAAATAAATCACAGGTTTTCATGCAAATTTCATCAAATATTGATCTAAATTTGATTCTGATTCAAATTTTGAGGCATTATCTAATAAGGACTGACTCTTGGATCCAACCTTCATAAAAGGGGAGTGAGTCTTATTATTATTAGATCAATCGAGGGATTAAGAGTGATACTCTGCAAGTGAGATTATGAAACTCCATGAGATCTCTTGTTCACAAATCACAAACACTTGCTTTGGGTTCTCTCAATTGGTTGGAAGGAGAGTCACCTAGTGGAAGAGTTGTACATGTGAGCCCACACTCACTCTGATCGTGGATAGAGAATAGCAAAGAAGACCAGTTAGTTGAAGCTTTTCTGGAACATTACTTCTCTTCATGGATTACAAGAGTTCTTCGACATTTAGAGGTTAGTAAGATCTGGTTAGTTTATGCATATAGTGTGTCAAACTTATGTTTTAGAAAATACTTTGATATAACAAATTTTAAACTTTCACTGCATACTATTTTTTAAAAAAAAAGATCACACCTAACTGCTTGGGAAAGGAAGTCCTTGCAATGCTTCTTGATGTACCTAACCTTCCTATAAAAGAAGTGCTTGAGCTTCTTCGGGTTCCTCTTCTTCTTCTTCTTTTTCTTTGCATTTGTAGGAAAGAAGACTTCCTGTTCTTGGCTGGTTGCTTCTTTCCATTCCCTGGGTTAGGATTGGAACCAAAGGCAGCCGTCAAGTTGGCCTTGCCACCAGCAGGAGATTCCCTGATCAGTTGTCGAACTCCTTTAACTATTTCATCAACTTAGTTAAAGTCATATCTCGCCTATTGTTTAGATTAAATATAACTCTAAACAGGATAAACTCCTTAGACAAGGTCTCAAAGACTATAGTCATCTGAGTTTTAGCATCGATGTTAGCTCCATTGGTTTGAACCTCATCTAGGTAACCCATGACTAACATCATGTGCTCCTTTACAAACGTCCCTGGTCTCTCTTTGCAGTTCAAGAGTTTCCAAAGCACCCCTTGCCGCTTTGTTAGGGCCTGGCCTTCAAACATGTCTTCCAAATTATCCAAGATCTGCCTAGTAGTCTCATAATCCTCATGTTGGGCTTGCAGCACGTTATTCATGCTAGCCATAATATAGCAGCATGCCTAATCATTGGCATCTTTCTAGCAGGTAACCCATGACTAACATCATATGCTCCTTTACAAACATCCTCGGTCTCTCTTTGCAGTTCAAGAGTTTCTGAAGCACCCCTTTGCCGCTTTGTCAGGGCCTGGCCTCCAAACATGTCTTCCAAATTATCCAAGATCTGTCTAGTAGTCTCATAATCCTCATGTTGGGCTTGCAGCACGTTATTCATGCTAGCCATAATATAACAACAGGCCTAATCATTGGCATCTTTCTAGTAGGTAACCCATGACTAACATCATATGCTCCTTTACAAACGTCCCCAGTCTCTCTTTGCAGTTCAAGAGTTTCCGAAGCACCCCTTGCTGCTTTGTTAGGGCCTGGCCTCCAAACATGTCTTCCAAATTATCCAAGATCTGCCTAATAGTCTCATAATCCTCATGTTGGGCTTGCAGCATGTTATTCATGCTAGCCATAATATAGCAACAGGCCTAATCATTGGCATCTTTCTAGCGATCACACACTTGGATTTGCTTATTAGTGGAATCTCCCATACACTCGAGAGGACACAAAGTGGCCAACATAAATTTGAGTTTCTCAAAGGAAAGGACAATGTTTAGGTTTCGTTTTCAATCATTGTAGTTTTCATTGGTTAAGTGGTTTTTGTTAAGTATCGAAGATAAAGCTTTTTTAGACATTTTAATCTACAATAAAGAATCATATATCAAACATAAGCAAACATACAATAATAGTTTAGTAAGATGACACAATCATGTAAAATATACAAATGTGTTTATGTGTCAAAACTTTGAAAATATCATAACCTTACAAAGATAATTCCTAACTTAGAATTCAACAAGCTCCTAGGGGAGTCATGCCAAATTCAATCGAAAACATGGATCCCCTTGATTAATACATGCCATCCAGCATATCTTAATAATCATTTCTTTAGCCATTAATTTTATTAACAGAGCTCCTAGGGGAGGTTAGTAATTAAATAAACATGAGTGTATAACCATCGTTTCAATATGTTATTCATGATTTATAATCACTATCTAGGGGTGTGCAATGATAAATCATGTAAAATACTTTATCCTCTTAGAGATCCAACTTGATACATGATGAAGTTCCTTCTTAGAGGTCGAAACCACCATATGCTACCTTTCGACTAACGATAGAGGCCGTAGATACTCTCTTTGAAAACCTTCTCCCACTCAATCTTTTGAAATCGAAGTTTTATTTTATAGACATGCATGAGCAAGTTTTAATGAGTGGCACTCCCTATTCTATATGACATATTATCAATATGCATGGCAAATCAAATTATAATGTAGACAAGTAAAGCAATCATGTAAACCCACAAGCACAATAATAATAAATAGCCGTAATATTATGGTTCCACCCTAAAAAATAGAAAATAAATATTACAAAAGAATAATCAAAATATATTATCGATTCTTTATCTTGGAATCTTCAAATTGTATCCTTCTTCATGTAACTTCCATCTTCAAGCTTTCAATCCCACGTAGATCAAAAACTCCATATTTTCGGTCATATCTAAATTTAATGTTTCTCAAAATTGTCCCAAAAATAAAATCAAAACTACAATGAAAAACGCATCTTTTCTAAAAAATTTATAGCTCTCTTCTGGCATGTTGTTCCACGTGATCAGCCTGCCGGTGATGACCCTTCGTCTTGCTGAACTTTATATTCTGGCCTGTCGATCATGACAGAATGGCCTGCTAAACATAAAAGTTCAGCCTACCACCAAAGCCATCAGATTTTTGTCCTACGGAAGGCCTATTGATCCCAGAGGTTTGGCCTACCGATCTACGACCATCAGCCTACAAGACCTGAGGGTTATGCATGCTGACCGAGTAGAGATCACTTTTTTTCCAAAAAATATAGTTTTTAATGCAATTTATCAATTTTATTTTCAATAATTCAAAAACATAAAATCAGAGACTCAAGAAATACCTGAGAACACTATCATTCATCTTCTAGATCTATCTTCTAGATTCAACTTCTTCGAATAATTATTTAATTACAAAATTCTTACAAATTTAAAATTAAATAATAATTATAAGACAGAGATGATAGTTCGCCATCTAATTACATGAAAAATCTAGATGCATTTTATAGCCTTCAAAGAACCATAACTGGCATAATTAATAAATTAATAAATAATTAAATAATAATTGAATCAACCATAATTAATTAATAAACATTCACCATATAATCCATGACATATAAATATATAAAAATCCTATAGTGCTAACTCTCTAAAAATTAAATTCAAGCGTAGGAGAGATCAAGATCACATAATTTATTCATATAACATGATCATAAACTTGTAAATTTATGTAAAAACTATGGCTATGATACTAATTGTTGGAAAAAATAGTACACAGTGAAATTTTTAGAATTTTTTCACTAGAATATTTTCCAAAACACAACTTTGATGTGTTATATGCATAAATTAACTAGATCTTACTAACCTTGTGAATGTTGAACAGCTTCTAAAGTTTGTGAAGAGAAGTGCGTTCCTGAAAGACCTCAACCAACTAGCTTTCTTTGCTATTCTCTATCCATGACTAGTGTGCATGTGGGCACACTCGTACAACTCTTGCACCAATGACTTTCCTTTCAACCAATTGAGAAAACCCAAAACTATAGTTTGTGATATGTGAACAATAGCTTTGAGGGATTTTCAGAGTCTCACCAGCAAAGTCTTTCTCTTAATCTCTCAATTGATCTAAATAACAATGAGTCTCACTCCCCTTTTTATATAGGTTGGTCCCAAGAGTCTGTCGTTATCAGATAATGCCTAAAAAATTTGAATCAAAATCAAAATCAAATTAGAAATCGCGTCTAAAAATGCACGATCAGGAATTGCATGGTCGGCAAGCTGAACTAACAGATCAGCCTGTCGAACTTACTCCATTGGTAAGCTGAACTTGAAGATCGACTACCAAACTTACAATTTTTTATCCCTACGAATCTTTATTTCCCACCCAAGATTCTTGGGATAGAGCCTCGATTTTAATTCAAATAACCCAATAGAGAAGTTATCTGATTAAACAATCATATATAGATAATCTCTAGGAAAATAAATATTTTTAATGATTCAACAAGTTTATCTTGAATTAATTTTCATAAAATTAATCCACTCGATAAACAAACATGAATTATTTAATCCTATCAAATTTCAGCCGATCTGATAATTTGACTTAAGTCACCAATTTATTAGAAAAGCATGTTATATCGTTATAGGATTTATTATGAGCTAGGAAAGGGGACTTGATGGACTTACATAGTTCAAGCTCTCGATAATTACAAAACCTAATATCCTTGATATCAATTTCATAATTATCAACTCTAATAGTACTCCACTAAAAGCTTAGAGTTACACTCTCATATTATATAGAATTAGGAAGCCCCTATAGTTAAGTCTCTATGACATATCAAAATGTGTCATATCCCTATAGGATTATCCATAATCCACTTAAGGATAAATTCTTTCTTACCTTCTAGATTATTTTTAATCTTATGTTTCATTATCTCACCATCGGAAAACTTACCATCCAAAGATAGTATACCATTCGGTTACACTTATATATCCAAATGGTTGAGCGCTTCAATTTTCCAATTACAAGATAGCGAATGTAAGAGGATATCAACTACTCCTAAAGAAGAGCTATGGATCTCATGTCTATAAATAACAGGTCTATGCTATCAAGAGTCATGCCTTCAACATACCGGCATGCATACCAACATAAAATATGGATGTCTTTGATACATCAAAAGATAAAAGTCAAGATAACAGGCCTATTATCTATCTCAAGATTACGATACAACACATATGATTGTCTAAAGTGAATCAATTTATCAAGACAGAATTATTAATCTAAATCGATTCACTTAATGTCTCGATCCAACACATCGTCACCTATGATAATGTACTAATGTTTTTATTTGCGAAATCCACCTCCGATGGCCAAGACAAACTGTCTCCCTTTACGGATATAGATAACATAACAATCTTTGTGTGAATAAAGCACCCAACTTTATTCCTTTGATTGCGGATCTTATGATTTAGATCGTCACCTTAAGAATCGTGTCTTCTGCATAATCTATCCATCATATGTCCAATTTTTAAAGGTTTAGACTGACAGTCTCAGACTTTTATTTTCTTATCATACACTAAACAAATACAAACATAAAGAGAACAACAATTTGGTATATGAATAATAAATTAATTCCTTATTGATAAAAATGTCTCCAAAAACATATTACATTTTTACTCCTTAGGGCATACATGTCTAACATCTGTTATCATAGATTTTACTTCTATTTATCGAGTTTGCTCTCAAGCTATCTACCTAAAACACATTCTATAGCTTGGGAAAACATGTGACTTCTATTGTTTCTTTCCTAATAATTTTTTCCTTTTTGCCATCAACAAAAGTGACTGTTCCTCTTGAGATGGGTTTGAACACTTTGAACAATCTCTTGTTTCCTATCATATGTCTAGAGCAACCACTGTTAAAGCACCAATTTTTAGAAGTAAAAGCTTTAAGTTAAACTAAAGAATGAAAGCATTTCAAGTCATCTTTCTTCACCCAAATCTTTTTAGATTATTGATGGGATTATTTATGACAATCTTAGCTTTGACAGGCTTTCTTTTCTTAACCAATTCAAAACCCTATCTTCATATATTTCTTGAATGAGTTTAAAACAATTAGGACGTATGTGACCTCGTATACCACAATGATGACAAATACGTATTTTTCTTTATTTTTTGACCTTCTTCACTTACCTATATCTTCACTCGAGATGTTTGGCAAGTGTAGGCATAGGGTTGTGCTAGATCTAATGATGTCCATAGTTTCTGAAATGTCTACATTTTTTTGTTATTTGTGTAGTAATTATAACGGTTGTTCCTCTTTTTTTGTGCTTGTTTCTGATTGTCCTGCCTTTACAAACACTGTTTTTTCCTTTGATTGGTCTTGAAGGGTCTTTGGTATAGCCAAGTCCATGCTTTTTGGTGTCTGGTCTTCTAAAGCTTAACAAATTATCAAGTAAAGCGGCACCAATGGTATGTTTTGTACTTTTCTTTTGTTCTAGCTATTGTGTGGTAACTAACTCGATTTAAAAATTTTACAATCTGATATATCCCCAAGTATAAGGTTGTCTCAAGTAATAAATACTTGGTGAATCCGAGGTCGAACACATAGGAAACTATTTTGTTTAGTTCTAGAATATTTATTATATTAACTTTTTATTTATTTAAAGCTATAAATGTGTGAATTAATATTTATTATTTACAAAAAATATTCACAATATTTTACACATTTTTACAGTGTTTTTCACTTTTAGAATTCAATTATTTTAAGACTTCAACAAAAGAAATTTAGCTTAAATTAAAATGAAACTTTAACAATAAGTGGAATTCATTTAAAATGATTTCAACAAAATAACAACAAATTAAAAGGGGTAAAATAGTAATTATAATAGAGCTAAGATTCAAAGATTCTGTTCTAGCAATTAACTTAAACAAATCTATTTTTTAATTATTTATTAATTAGTTTAAGGATATATTATGTCATCATATGTCGACAATAAATTAAAAATTACTAAGTATTCACTATGTCATTTCATGTTAATAACGCATCAAAAACTCAACTTAATAAACAAGTAGAATTTCAACATTACTTAACTAAAATAACAACCAAAATAGCAAGTTAAGCATTTACTAAGCCATTCTCTTTCTATGGCTAATCAAAACCACCCAAGCATTATTCGTGCTAGTCTACGTCGTTAAAAAATCAAAATTGAAATTTTAGCAGGGTTCTAGCTAAGAAAAAATTAAAATCCTAAGTTTTCTAGAAAATATTTTGGCATAATAACTGCTTAGAAAAATAAGAAAAACTAAAAATTTTTAAAGTGATTTTGCCAAAAATTCCCTCTTACCTCTTCTAAAAAGACATATTTAATTAAAAAGACTAAAAATATTATTAAGCATAATTTTTACAACATAATTTGGGAAATATTTTACAAAAAAATAGAAGAAAAACTGAACGTTAAAAACTAAACTAAAACTTAAATAGTACTTTTTATACTATGGGGGCTTTTTAGAATCGGGGCAAAGACCGTGGTATTTATAGAGCTCTTAAAAGTTATTATTTATTATTTTTTATAATTTTTTTTTATGTAGCTTTGTTGAAAAAAAATGTACAGAATCTCATATTTTTTAAAACTTTCTTTTCCCCATTTTTTCTTCTCCACTGGCCTTCCTAAGAATCCAAATTTTTGGCCATTATCCTATGCATCAGGATACATAGGCGAATGGACACTGACCTTCTGATGCGTTGATGGAGACTGAAACACACAGTTGGGATTTAGTGTAGACTTATAGGACTAAAGTAGCAAACCCAAACTGTTGGATGCGTCATGATAATCTGATCTAACGGCAACAAGAGAAGTATCACATCAGGCTGGCCCTGTAGGATATGAGAAATAGCTGACATGCAAGACCCACTTTTCAAGAGGCTTGTTTGGCAATTGTAGTAGAATGGAACATGTGGCATAGATCAGACGATCAACATCAAATAGTGGCACGATCCAACAGCTACAGAGCTACCATGTCCCACCTTTTTCTAGAATTCAAATATTTTCTGCTTTTTGAGGCTTTAATTATTAGATTTTGCTTGTTTAGTGTCATTTTGCTCTATTTTTCTACCATATTTTAAATCTAAAAATAGAAAATTAAAATAAAATTAATTATTTTTCAAATACAATATTAAAAATATTTCTTTTACATAAAAACACGTAAAAATAATTACAAACTTCTAAAATTTTAATCTTTTTCGGTTTGACACAAATATAATTTTTAAGATGAAAATATTTTTAGAAATTACTAAAAATATTATAAAACATATTTACAAATGTAAAACACACTATCAAACATATTAAGACTTAAAAAAAATTACCACTCATTATTTTTACGGTTTTGATTAATTTCAAACTAAACTAATATTTTATATACAAAATTGATTTTAAAAATTACCGAAAATATTATTAAACACAAAAAAATTATCAAAAAGTTATAATTAAATATATTTTTACACTAAGACACAAATATTATTTATCACTTAATTGCTATTAATTAAGGTGTTATATGAGAAATATTAATACAAAACAGTTGATTTTAGTTTCATGAAATGTGTATTTTTTAAGTTTCATCATACCCCCAACTAGCTTATTACTAGTCCCGAGCAATTAATGCAATAAAACTTAAAAACAGACTAAAGATTTTGGTTTTCAAAAGCTCATGATTCATCGATGATTCTCCTCAAGGGCTATCTCAGATTCATACCTTGAGTAAAAATGCAAATATAAATTAAGTTTATGGTTCATTTCTATAGTGTATCTTATATTTACGATGGATTTTCTAGTGAGTGTGTGATTTTCTATTACAAATTATCGCATATTAACCAAATAAATTTACATTAATATAAACTAATTTATTTTAATAAATTCTTATAAGTTTGTATTTCACACCTCTCTTCACTAATGTAGTATAACAATTGCTTAAAGGTCATTAGAACTTTGTTCGGCTTGTAATGTAACATTTGGATGAACGATAAACTTATAAAACACTTAAAAAATTCCTAAACCCTTAAAATATACAATCTAATTCCTAGAGTTACAATCTTGAATTTGAAATGAAATTTTCATTTGTCATCCACTTTTTATTCGGCTTTTTTTTTTTACCTTTTTTTCTATTTTTTCATTCATTTTGTTAAAAAAAATTTTCCTTTTTTTTTTTACAGAAATACAAAACAACTAAAAATTACAACAGAAACAGAATAATTAAAATTACAACCATAACAGACATAACAGATATTCTTAATCCAACCCAACCTCCCGTAACATTGGCATAAACCCAATTATACTTGAAATATCAGATGCCTTATGAGTGAAAGATAAAAGAAAGAATTATGACTTTATTGAAAAGGCTAGGCTAAATATGTTGGTGACAAACAAAAATAGAAATATTAAGCTCGATAGGGTGACTAGTGATATAGAATGTAAACAAATAAGCTTTAAAAAGAATCAAGGGATCCAAAGATGGCCTAAATTATATCAATAACTTAGTGTTGCCTAGGATTTCACCACAAGAGAGATTTAAACAAGTTATAAGATTTTACAAAATAAATTAGACTATATTAACATAAGAAAACTCTAAATTAAGTGCTTAAATTTTAGGAAAAATCACAATTTAAATATAAGGCAGACTAAAGAAACTAGCATAAACTTAAACAATATTTAAATCTTACCACGTCATGAAAATGATATAACGTTTAATATCATCATCGGATAGGAAGCAAAGCACTTAAAAATAAAAATATTTACATATGCTACAAAATATTTTCTAAGATTTTTAAAATTTTTTTATTTTTTTGTTTCATGATTTTTATTTTTTATTTTTTATGAACAAAACAGTCAAATGCAATGCAAACATATAGCTTTTATAAACATGTAGAAATACGTTTCAAAAATGCTAGTCACTCATTTACTTAGCTATTTTTAGTAAGATGAAGATGCCTTTCAATAATATCAAGTATTCCCTACCTCGGGCACCTTCAAACATGCATGCAACAAGAAGAAGATGCAAATATGAGAATATACAAACACATAACACTACATTTTTGGATGATATCGAGACATGTTTCAAGATAAATTCTTCACTCAGCCATCCCGATCTTAGAGAATACGAATCTTAAAGTTTTACAAACAGCACATCAGTTTTTACTTTTTATTTTTTAAAGTTTCACAATTTTTTTTTGCTTGGTTTTCAAAAATAGTCCCATACTAACTGTTAGACATGTATGCCCTAAGGAGTAAAAATGTAATGGGTTTTTGGAGACATTTTTATCAATAAAGAATTTATTATTTATATACCAAATATTGTCCTCTTTACGTTCATATTTGTTGAATGTATGATAAGCAAATAATAGTCTGAGACTGTCGGTCTAAACCTTTAAGAATTGGGCATATGATGGACAGATTATGTGGAAGACACGATTATTAAGGTGACGCTCTAAATCATAAGATCTACAATCGAGAGAATAAAGTTGGGCGCTTTATTTATGTAAAGATTGTTATGTTGTCTATATCCCTATTGGGAGATGGGTTGTCTTGACCATCGGAGATGGACTCTGTGAATAGAAACATTGGCACGTTGTCATAGATGACAATGTGTTGGAACAGGACATAAAGTGAATTGATTTGGATTAATAATTCTGTCTTGGCAAATCGATTCACTTTAGACAATCATTTGTATTGCATCTTAATCCTGAGATGACTAGTGGGCCTGTTGTCTTGACTTGTGTCTTTTGATGTGCCAAAGGATGACACCCACATCTTAATAGTGGTATGCATGCTGGTACATTGGAGGCATGACTCTTGATGACGTAGACCTATTATATATAGATATGGAATCCATAGCTCCTCTTTAGGAGTAGTGATAT
>CAMOHE010056513.1:0-26591 GCA_946598075.1 Artocarpus hirsutus | reverse complement strand
AGCCAAAAATTCTTAAATTAGAGTAATCTATAGGTTTACCCGACCATATCTCCTATGGAGTCTTCTTGTTAATAGCAATAAAAGGAGAGTGATTCACCAAATAGCAAGCTATAGAAGCGGCTTCAGCCCAAAACGACTTAGGTGGCCCAACATTAGAGCGTATGCAACGTACCTTCTCCATCAATGTTCTATTCATCCACTTTGCCACACTATTTTGCTATGGAGTATGTCGGACTATTAAATCCCTCATAATTCCTTCTGATTTACTAAAGACATTAAATTCATCTGAATAAAACTCTAAGCCATTATTAGTGCAGAGACGTTTAACATGCTTACCGGTTTGCTTTTCTACCATGGTCTTCCAATCTTTGAACGTAGCAAAAACATCATTCTTCTGCTTTAAAACGAATGTCCATACCTTTCTATAGAAGTCATCTATAATAGTGAGCATGTAACTAGCACCACCACGAGAAGGAACAGTAAATAGTTCCCAAAAGTCAGAATGAACATACTCCAAAATATCTTTTATGTTGTGAATGCCTTTGCCAAATCTGACTCCCCTTTTTTTATAAACACATAGTGCTCACAAAACTCCATCTTGCCTGTGCACTATACATCAAGCAGTACTCTTTTACTCAACTGTACCATCCCAAGCTCACTCATGTGCCCAATCGCATATGTCATAACTTAGTGAGATCACTATCAGACATAATGGATGTAGTAACAGCTGCATCTCCAATAATTGTAGTACCTTGTAAAATATACAAACTAGCAGTCTTCTTCTGCCCTTTCATCATAACAAGAGCACTTTTGCTGACCTTCAAAACTCCACCTTCACTAGAATACCTACATCCTTTTGAATCTAGAGCACTCAAGGAAATTAAATTCCTCATTAAATCAGGGACATGCCTCACATCATATAGTGTCCTTACTACTCCATCGTACATTTTGATCCTGACAATTTCAATACCAACAATCTTGCATGGAGTGTTGTTACCCATTAAAACAGAGCCTTTAGACACTGTTTCATATGTTGAAAACCAATCCCGGTTGGGACACATATAAAACGTACATGCAGAGTCAAGAACCTAATCCTCACAGGGTTTGGATTTACCATCAAAGATCACCAGGAGCTCGCCTTTAGGCTTATCGGCCCAATCATTTCGCTACCACCATAAATCTTATAAAAAATCCTACATTTATTTTTCATCACAATTGTCGCACCGCAAGCTTTTCGGATCGGGCCAAACTGAATTTGGGTCACTACACTCTAACATGTGTGCACCTCCCAACTAGGCCACTACAAAATTAGCTTTTTTATCTGTCCTTTCTTTTGTACATAAATAGTCATAAAATTCAGTATCAAACTATCATTAGAATTTAATAAACTTTTATATATTTTTCAAATCTATATATATCTAACATAATGTAATGGTCTAATAGTAAACTAAGGTGAATTTTCTACTGATAAAATTTTTTGTAACCAGTAATCTAGCGTATATTAATTAAGTGAAAGATATAAATAGAGTACCGGATAGGGCAATCAAATCTTTTTGGTCAAGGCCTACATTCTCAAACTTGGAGAGTAGTTGTGAGAAACTTGAATTTGGGCCTGGAATGTTGTTGCTTGCTGCAAATTTGCTACCCCCAAGCTTGTCTCTCCTTCCCATTTGGACCTCCCAACTTTGTCCACCAGACTATATGATCACGAAAAGTCAACAAAAGTCAATAACAAAATCCCCAACAAAAATTAAAAAAGAAAAAAATGTTGTTAATTGTCAACACAACTAATTTTTCAGAGAGCTAGAGATGACATGTAAAATTGTGGATTTTATAGTGAATTTTGTGATTAGTGAAAAAAAAAATCAGTCATGATCTCACTTATGATGATAAAAAGAATGATCAAGAAAAATAGTGCTCACTTGAAGGGCAGAGTCCTAGCGACAACGGCAAGAATATCGACGCAAGATACAGTTTTGGGGCAGAAAGCTTCAAGCTCTGATTTTATGGCGTCGATAACTTCAAACCCCCTCAAAGAGTTCAAGTTAGGTGTTGCCGTTTTCTCTCCCACCAAAAAATAAAAAAAATTTGTGTCACCTAACAACACTGAACCATGACAGCCCTGTAAATTATACAACACTTATCAAGGACATAAATATGACTATTATGTCGAGAAGAATAAGAAATTGATTAAAACTAATTAGGGGACTTGCATTAACAAAGCAGTCGTGGAAATGGAGACGAAGTAGGGAAGCAGCCATTCTAGAATCTTCCATGACTGCCCTCTGAACCCAAGAGAAGATTATGGCATCTACTTCTGGACAAACATCTTTGTACACCTCAAACCCCAACACTCCACTAGTACTAGTTCTAGTACCAGTACCATGGTCATCATAGTCACCATATGATCCATCACTCATTGCTTTAGGGAATGTAACAACAAGATTAAGCAACATCAATGAAACAGTTAGAAACTTCATCTTAGCCTTCTTTTTTCTTGGAATTTGTGCATGTATGAGTATTTTGAAAGCTTATAATACTTTGTATTTATAGTGGTGTTGTTATGAAGTTTTAAGAATTTGTCAATTTGATGATGGAAGAAGAGGTTAAAAAAGAGAGAGGAGTATTGGTCAAGCTAAGAAAAAGGTCGGTTCCTGTGAAACTTAGGAATATTTACCTAATGCCATGAGATATGACAGTTACAGCAAAAGAAAAGAAATTAAAAAAGAGAAGCAAATAAAAACTATTGGACTTGGAAATTAATTGGTAACATCCACATCTCACTTTTCCTTGCATAAATTTTGCTCTTTTCAAAAATTATAGCGGACAAAGAAATATCATTATTATTTTTTTAAAATTATGATAGGGTATAAAAATACATATTATATCCCAAGTTTCAATTAATTTTTAAATTTCCAAATGATGAGGGTAATTCTTTCATTTTTGTTACTTACAAAGGTTGGATAGTAAACTCTCAAACATTTCATGAAGCGACATATAAATTTCATTGACCACTTCAAGACACTCAATTGATATTGTGGGGATTTCTCATATATATATATATATATAACTCTTCATCTTGTAATGAAGTCGTATAGAGAATTACTATAGGGTTATGCCTACAATCTCGGGCATTTCTTATCTTTCTTGTTAGCTCTGGGAAATTTTCCATATTTTTGCATTCATTTGGAAACTTATTCTCTATTATTAATATTCCTTATTAAGTAACGAGCTTAAGTTATTAGATTAATAATCACATAAAAACCTGCATGAGGAAGATTGACAAAAGGCAAAAGTACCAATAGACTTGGAGAATTTAGACTAATTAGCATCATTGTAAGCCACAATCCATTATTCCTACAGATCACCAGCCATACAACTGAAAATAGCCGGAAAAAAGAGAAAAGAAAAGAAAAGGGAACCTTAATCCTATACAACTTAAAACAACATGGAAGCTCTCAACCAAGTTAGTCCCAAAATTTTAAATAGAATGAAAAGCCTTGATATCAAGCACAATGTGCAAAGATTACAATGTTTTATTTATAAAAAGCATAATATTGCTATATTTCTGGACAAACATTTTTGTAAACCTCAAACCCCAAGACTAACTAGTACTATGACCATAATCATAAATCATCATACGATCCATCACTAGTTGTGTTTGACACTGTAATAACAACTAACAAGAATATTATCAATAAAAAGAATCAGGAACTTCATTTTGGCCACCTGCTAATATCTTAATACCCGCAAATCACGATAGTCTTGGAAAATACGTATATATACGAGTATGTTGAAAGCTTATATTATATTGTTATAGTGATATTCATGAGCCAATAAGTGGCAATATGGAAATTGATGATATAAGGAGTGGATGTGAGAAAGAGAGAGAGAGAGAGAGAGAGAGCTTGGTCAGGAAAAAAATCCGGTTCATGTGTGAGCTAAGGAATAGGTACCTAATGCCATGTGATATGTCAGTTCACTTCTCTCTTATGTGTTGCAGATTGTGGGAAAAAAAAAAAAAGAGTGATGGAAAAGTTCGTGATACCAAGAATATTTGGGCATCAAGGAGAGAGAGAAAAACAACAACAACTAAACTATACTGAACTTGGAAATTAGTTTGATTTTTCATTTAGTGTGATTTTAAGCATTTTTTATTTGAGAAATAAAAAAGATGGAGAAATAGTGTTCCGCTTTGAGAAAGAGCTTGTTGTTTTAACTGTTAGGTTAACTTTTTAACAATCTGATATGTGAATATCTGTAACATCTCTTTATGGGCACCATAGGAGATATTGTTTTTACCGTTAAACTTAATAATTACCGATAAGAGGTTCAAAACAATCAACAATACTCAAATAAATATCCTAGGAATACATGTATGTATTTTTTTCCAAAAAAAACTGATTGTCGAATTTAACTTTTCCTCCTCATCAGTTAGCCCGATGGAACATCTAAGGCATTTGGCTAACCAACCACTTACAGAAAACTTAGTTTATAAAAACAAATATTTAAAAAATACAAACTCACACATATAATGCAAGCACTCTTATCTTCTAATCAAACACCTAATTAAGACTAATTACAAATAAATGAACTATATAGCGTATCCTTTAATAAATAACGTAAGAAATTAAAAATCTAAAATGCAAATTGCATTTAATAAAATATAAGTTAAAAAAAAACATATCATAAATAAAACTGAGTCTCAAACGACTAAAAATATGGAACAAAATATATTAAATTTTGTTTGAGTTTAAATTCCTTTCTTGACATGACTCTATTTTTAATCCAACACTCCTTGCACACATGTCCATCCTTGTCTTCCATCATAATCAACCTACATCTTACCCTTATATGCAACATAATATAAACTAAGTAAGCAGAAGTTTAGTAAGTATACATTCCTATCTCACAATATAAAAGCCGAGGAATTGTTAGATAAGATGCAAATCATCCGTCCGGAGTCCGACACTGTAACGTCTAAGCTTAAATGGGAGAAGGAAAGCCAAAAGTGGCCATTTGATTTGAATCTTAGTATATAATCTTTTGGTTTTACCCATGGCGTATGACCATGTTTCATGTGTTATGAATAACCATTTTCCACACACTCTGTATTTCTTATGGTATGATGAAATCTCTAGATTCATTAACCCTAATACCAGAATAGCTGATGATACGGAGTACTTGATGCTCTCGAAACGTATCCCATTTCAGGTCTGACCTTTTGTTTATCGATGTTTTTGAATTCTCCAAGCATGCATGAGATGGATAGCTGGTATACGGAGTGCCAAGTATTCTCAAAACGTATCCGTATCATGTTTGTAATGTGTGGTATTCTGTTAATGTCTTGTAGAAGTACCAAAATCAATTATGGGATACTTTGTAGAAAATATTAGTATGTTATTTGGGTTGAATATTTATGTGTTATGAAGGTAGTCGTTTAATGAAGACTCTGTCAAGTTTGTTTACAACTACGAGATTCCATCTAATATCTCTATGTATAAGTTTAATGCATGGTTTTGAATAGAAGTGTTTGTGTTATATGTTTCATGATTATGTTTTAGTTTATTAGTTGGAATATGAAATCAACTATCATTGACTTTTTCTTACTCGAAAAGGAAAATGAACTTAAAGATAAAATATGTAGAATTTCTCGAGCAATCACCTTAATGTAATTGTAGATCACAGTCCATGGACAGTGAAGGACTGGAAAAATAGTATAATCAACATGTGTACCTTTTTTATCAGATTTCTTAAACCGTATTATGGTGTTGTCAATTTGGAACATGCTAGAAATATTTTTGTTGAAGGATTTAGTATTTAGAGTTAGATTGATATTTTAAGTAAATAAGTGGAAATATGGTAATCCACATTAGAGACAAATAACATTAACGGTTTAGAGTTGAAAGTGAAATCATAATGGAATTGTGATTTTTATTGGTATTGCTAGATTTGGAATTTCGAGGACGAAATTTCTTTAAGGGGGTAGAGCTGTGACACCCGTTATTTTTCCTAACAGATATTAAGGTAATTAAATCAATTTTAGTGTGCCAATTAAAAATTTGTTTCATTTAAAATCTATTTCATAATATTTATTTCTACTTATTTTTAAAATTTCTAAAAATTTTCTATACTTATTTAGTATATTTATCAAAATGCCATGGTATACCCTCCTTTATTGTCCTTCACGTGTAATGGTTAAAAAGAAAATAAATAAATAAATAAATAATAAGACTTGAATCAAACAAGTCATATGCCTTGGTTCCCCACAAAGGCCTTATCCTCATTCTTTTCTTTTCTTTTTTTTTTTTTCTAAGTCTCCCAATAAGACTATTCACTCATAAGCCTAAAGCTACCAACTCTTAAAATATATCAGACAATTCATTTTCTCCCACATTTCACATCACTCACCCTTTCTCTCCCTCTTTCTATTTTGTCTCTCTCTTTCACCTTTTCAATATGATCAAAAAGTTCTATTTCAACTCAAAATCTTTTTCCTCAAGCAAAAAAGCCAAGCCTAATAACAATTTCTCAAGGAAATAAGATAAAGTTTCTAACCAAAAACCCAAATTCTTCTCTACCTTCCCTTTATTCCAAGTCACCATGTTTAGATTATGTAATTGTTCTTCATTTCGTGATCTGGGTTTATGCTTTTATATGCATGCAAATTGAATTGTGTTTGTTTTAGGGTTTAAACAATTTCCTATTTAGATCATGTTTTTGTAAAGTTTTGTAAAAATCAATGTTTGAGAATTTTAAACATGTTTTATGCATAAAAATTTGGGGAAAAAGATTTATATGTTTTGTTGATACGATAATCTATACTTTCTATGTGTTTTTCATGTTCTTGGATTTGTTAAAACAAGTCGAACTGAGCTTTGAAGCTCAAAATCTTTAAAAACAAAAAACTAGAGATTTCTAGATTTTGCCTTGATCAGCAGGCCAAACTATGCCAATCGACAGGCCTGACTTAACCGGCAGGCTGATCGGATAGTCCAAGTTCATATGTTTTTTACCGTTTTGTGTTACAAAATGTGCCAAGGATTTCATATAAATGATTATAGCATACTAATAAGAATAGTAGAATAGATGGTAACCAGTATGACTATGGATTAGGAATTGAGTTAAAGTATGGTAATTTTATGTGTCGTAGGATAACGAAGTACTTAGAGCTTACGTGGTAAGCTTGGTATCGTGAGCTAGAAGTTATTAGCATAGTATTCAATAAGAGGTAGGGATTCTATTACTCATCTTATGTGAGGTTTTGGTAAATTAAAATTTGTTATTTTATGTTGCAACATATGTAAATGATATTTTGAACGTATATGATTATATCTATAATATGATGATGTGAAACTTGTCCTGTATTGTACAATGAGGAACATAATGATTTGACACATGTTGTTGTAAATTTAGAAGCATGGTAGAAAAACTAACTCTATAAATAATGAATGAATATAGAGAAATGGTAAGACGTGAAGATGGTGGTGGTTACGTCCTTAAGCATGAATACCCTAAAAGGTAAATTAGGAGGGAGGTGATGACGCTCCCTTGGGTCGAAAGTTCCAGAACTTACTGTACAAGAATCAACTTGGTGAGGACTCGACGCTTGATGTCCCTTCATCGGAACACCCTTGGAATGTTTGGAGGGTGATCAAGCGCACCCATTTGGGTTTTGTTGAGTTGAGTGATAAGATATTCTATTGCACGGTGGATATAGATGAGCATAATTGAATCATGAATTAATATGTATATATACATGTATAAGAATGATCATAAGAAATCTACCAGAATTGAACATGATAATATTGATGATTAATGTTGAGAACTAACTAACTACGCAGGTTTTAATGTGGTAAGAATAAAAACCTAAATGTGATATTGTTTTTCCTACTGAGCATATTGTCTCTCATTCCCTTATATTTCATCTTTTCAGGACTCACTAAGTATGAGGTGGTTACGAGAAAAATAGTTGAGGAAGCTATGTAGTTATATTACGTTAAGGATTGCTTCAATTGTTAAGAATGCTCTTCATGATAATGTAAGCATTGATTGTTACTTTCTGTGACTGTGTTAAGATATGTTGAGGGTTGAAATGATAATGATGACAGTTTTATATTATTAAATTTAAGGCGTTACATTAAATTGTGGTTAAATTATTGTTTATATTTTTATTTTGATTTGAGAGTTTTTATTTAAGTTTCGGGTAACTTTATTTTTGAAGTTTTACTTTTATTATGATCTTTATTTTAATTCATTAAAAACTGTTAACCTCTATATAGAAGCATTACAATATCTTTTCATTTAAGCTTTCATATTAAAATATTATTCATTTTATCTTTAGGGACCCAAGCGTTGCACCATAAACATAAATATAATTGTACAAGAGGAGTGAGGTAGCTAATCCTATACCAAACGTACAAGTCCACTTTCGGGACAGTCCACCTAGCGGGATAAACATAAACATAGGGTGTACAATGCTTAATTAAGTGATACATATATATAGATATGCTTTTAACATATCTTATTATTGAAACATCCGTTAAACTTTTTTCTTGTTACAACAAGAGTTTCATAAGAAGACAATATGTAAAAACAAACTTAAAAATTATCATAAAATATATTCTCAAAAATTTTTTGATAAACTTTTATCATGTTACAGGTGAGAATGTACTTACTTGACTTGCCTACTTACTAAACCTTAAATTGAGTAACGTTGTTGCGTTTCTTGGTGTGCTCGTCTTTTGAAGTGCTCATGTCAATCATTCATATAATATATGAAATTAATATTCATCTTTACGCTATCATTTAATATTATATTACATCATTATATATCATTCTTAATAAAATAAAGCATATTTAAGTCATAAATACATATACACTTAAAGTCAAGAAATATAAAGACAGAAAAATTGGCCATTAATCATTTAGAGAAATTAATTCAACTCATAAGCATGAATAAAATGTAAGAATTATTCCATTACATAGCCAATATATACAAACATCACTCAAATTTTTTTCCTTGAAAATATTAATCCAAAATACATTACAATTTTCAAAACATTCAAGTTGACATTGAAGGATTCATAACCCTATATCTTTAAAATCATATTTAATTAGAGCATAAAATTTGCAAAAATAAAGTTAACATATATATATAATGCTCATATTTTTCTTTAGCTATAAAAATATCATTTAATAATTTAAATAAAGCACATAATCAATACTACAAAATCTGCTAGCAAAGCCTGGGCAGTGAGCAGTTCTAATTAAAAGTTATGTATTAAATTATTTATGACATAAAATAATTTGTAAAAATTACTACATATAATAGACACATAAAATCAAAACATATCCAAAATTCAACTTCAAAAAAATTCAAAGTAATTCAAAACATGCGTTCAAATTCGGAGTTAATATTAGTACCATACATACTAAATAGCGAATATATTTCATTCAAACATTTTTATAAAATTAAATATGTATGATATGCTTATGAAATTTTCATGCAACATGCTTAACATATAGATATAAGCTAGAAAAAAATAATAAATCATGCATAACACATTTAAAAGTATGATTTATCATCCCATGACTTACATAGAGCATATTAGACAGACATTTTATAACCACTGAGTACTTGACAATTAACGAATTTTATCTTAAAATATAATAAGGATAAGAAGCTAAAAATTTACAAACATTTAGTTAACATATCAACAATGACTCATAATTTTTTACAAAATCAAAAGATGTTTTTTGCTACATAAAACGGAGAACATAATAACTTGGTAGAAAATGGTGTAAGGGACGTGATAGAAGGTGAGAAAATTGAATAGAGGGAACAATGTATTTTTTTTTTTCAATTTATTGAGATGTAATAAAGTTAACAACACGTGCTATATGTAACAAGTATTGTTGACATGTGCTAGTATTTTCTTTCATTTATTCTTTTTCTTCTTAGGCTAGTTTAATTTTTGTTCAAAAAATAAAACTTATTTTAAAAAAAAAGAAAGTTACCATGTTTTAACTCCACTTTTAGAAAATTATATATCATGTCACACTATTTTAAAAAGATATGTTTATTGACGGCACATTTAAAAAAATTTATATCATATTATTGTTCATGTTATATGTTTATCTTACACTTAACATATGTAGACTTTTAAAAAGGTAAGTTTTAAAATATTATATTTATGAATATTCCCTTGAATTTGATGTGTTTTGTAGTTTTAGCTTTTTTTGTTTTTCCCCTAAAAAAAAAAGTTTTCTGTTATTATCTTGTAATTTTTTCTTAAAAAATCTGTACAGAATGCTCTTAAAACATAATACTCATTAAAAATGCTTTTTCTTGTTTGTCTTTTCATGGCTATCCTTTTTTTTATTTTTTAAAAAATAATTGGACATTTTTTCCTAATGAATTCCTAATTAACTAGACCAGTTCTGATTTGATTTCTCTCTCCCCTCTCTCTCTCCTCCATACTGTCTCTTCTCGCCGCCGCCAACTCTCTGTTTGCCGTTCTCTCTCTCCTCTCTGATCTGCTCTCTTCCCATCGCCTTCTCTCTCTGTCTCTTTCCATTCCGATCCCGCTCTCTTGCCGCCCTCTTTCTTTCTCCGTCTCTGTCCGGTGATGCTACTGTACAAGGGACTCGCAGGAGATGGCGAAGATGAGAGAGGCTCACGGGCTTCAATCATAGGCGGCTGCTCGACTTGAATCGAAGGCGGAGATGACAAATACATATCAGTTTCTCTCCCTCTCTCTTCCATCTCTACCTCCCTCCCTCTCTTTCCTTCATTCTCAGTTTCGGCTCGTCGAACTTCAGCTCGGGAGGTAAACTCGGCTCCGGCTCCTGATCCATGAGCCGAGTCGTAGCCTCTCAGATTCAATGTACAGCAGTTCTTGTGGCTACAGCGGTCGCACACCCATGGCATTCGCGTCCGAGGAGGCTGATTGTCAAGCCGCTCGACACGTCGAGGTCGGGGGATAGCATATCAGTGACGATTAGATTTATGCTGTTGAGGTAAAATGGCAGATCTAACGTTATTAGATCAGATCTACGTGGTTTAAAATTGCATGAAATTGAGCAGTTTGATCCTAGTGTTTTTGTTATGAGTTAATGTGATTGAGTGGTTTGGTTTTTGGGACTTGTGTATTATAGATTAGTGAAATGCATACAATGATTCAAGATCGAGAAATATCAAAGCATGATTTTGTATTTTATATCGTCTTATTCATGGTACTTTTGTGATTTAATTCGGCTATGCTAAATATCAATTATTAGTTGCTTTTTTTTTTAATCTAAGTGATTGTTTTGTGTAATAAAGCATGGCGGAATCTAGTAGGTTTTGCTCCGGAACTTAACAGATTACACTTCGGCATCCTACGTTGGTGACCAGGGCGGTTAACATCTATTTGTTTCAAAGAAAATATGTCAAAATCTGGTAGGTTTCAACTTTGAAACCTATCAAGTTATAATTTGGCACCTTGCGTCGACGATCGGAGGTGATTGACAATTCTTTACTTTAAAGAATTTTTGTCAGAATCTGATAGGTTTCACTTTAAGACCTACCAGGTTACAATCTGACACCCACACCAGCGATCACAAGCGGGTTCTATAATGGAACTTAATAGGTTTCGTTTCGGCCTCTCATACAGAGATACAAGAGCAGGCTAGCACGGCCCATTCTTATTAGGCCTATGCGGGTTGTGGGGTGGGCCAGCCGGTCTAAATAAGAATTACTCCAGCCCAACCCAAACCATAAGTCAATTTACATGGACTAGGTTGGGCTATGCCATAGGCCTTGAATGGGCTACCTATTCGAGCCCATCTATGAGTTAAGATAGGCAGGCCCATCTTGGCTCATCATGGGTTTAGATGGGTCACCCTATCTAAGCATGTAATTTTTAATTTTGTTATTTTTAAATTTTTAAACAAGTTAATAAATGTAAAAGTTTGAATAGTTAATGAAAATGTAAAAAGAGATATTTTATTTACGATTACCTCATTCAAATCCTTTTAGGGAAAACTCAATGGGACAAAATCTTGGTAAAGAATAAAGAGTATAATCAGGATAATTATACACAAGATGTTTACAAAATTACTAAAAAAAACAAAAAAAAAGCCTTGCCATGATGTGATGTGCGAGGTTTTCTATTAGAAAAGGCCATACTCAGCTTTGTTCATCCGTCAATAAACATGAAAAAATATATATAAATAAATAAACAAATATATATATATATATATATGTAAATGAAGTTAGGCCACAATAGACCTTCTGTGGATTGGCTCATTATGGGCCTATATAGGCATTACATGGGCCAGGATGGGCTGGCTCATTATGGGCCTAGATGTGTCGGTCTAGCCTGGCTAAAGACCAACCTGGCCCATGATTTTTCGTGGGCCATGCCAGGCCTGTCCATGAGTCGATAAATGTTGGCCCAGCATAACCCACCAATATTTATAGACTGGACTATGCCTTGAACAGTGGTGAGTTGTACCAGTCCGGCCTATCACTGTATCAGGATGGGCTTGGGCCGGACCATAGGCCCTAGCCCATTATTTTATCTCTAATTTTGTATGAGAGAGTGGGAAAAAGGGTAACTTGATCTTTTAATAAATCTCTAATTTTTAATAAGATAGTTTTAAAAAGTAGTTTGTTGAAAGGCATTATTAATAAGCTGATGCTTTTGAGGGATCTTCTTATAAGTTGCCTTTCTTCTTTTTCTTCGGAAACGGGCAGATTATAGGGGTCAAATCAAGTTTATACCAACTGAACCTTGGGCTTTTGGAAAGGTAAGAATCCACCACAGTTGGGCCTAGCCGAACCCAAAAAAAGTAAACGACACGCCAATGTTTGTTGTTCTGATCGCCCTTGATGCAACGAAAACCTTGAACTGAAAGAACCCCTTGTGGTCTCTCTCTCTTAATGTGGTTTTAGATTAGAAATGATAAGCTTTAGGAGAAATTAACTTTTAATTAATGCTAAATATAGGATTCTTTTTTCTCTCTATACAAGATTCTTTTTTCTCTCTTTCTTGTCTAAGCATTTAATGAATCACATTTTGATTTAGAATTGGGTTGGTTGTTAGTTATATTTCTTGAGTTTTCTCTTGTGCAGGCTTCAGTAGCAGGTAGTTGAGATGAAACTTCTTGCTCAACAAAGGGACCTTCAGGTATTAGGTTCTGTCAACTAATCCTTCTCTTCTTGTCGAACTTAGATTTTTCTTTTCTTTTCTTTTTAGTTACTTAAAAGAGTATGGAGGAAAAAACAGAATAGAAAATCAAAGCTGATTAAACTAAAGATCAAAAGCTATCCAAAAACTAACAACAATTAATCACCCCATTACATCTTTCCAATTCAAAACAATTAAATAAAATGGATACTCTTTAAAGGCTTTGTTCTTCGAGGCCCACAAAGGAAGCTGAGAATTTTGCTTTTTCAAAAGAATCCAGCTACCAAACCATAAAAGAATGTACAGGAAAAAGGTAATGGGAATGGAAAAGAGAGTAAGGTATTAGAAGTGAGCATCATTCATTTCCTTTCTCGTATTAACTTACTTATTCGATGGGATAATAAGAAACAATCCATTACCTTTGTAGAGTTTGCTTACTTAGAAATAGGGATCTTATTCAATATCAATATAATTACTAAAATATCCTTTTTACATAACTAATAGTTATTAAATCATAACATTTAAAATTTAGACGTCTGTATTCATTCTCTTTTATAAGTAATCAATACTAAAGGGTATGACAGAATTGATATTTTCTTTTCTCATTCCCTACATTGTGTGGAGCTCATAAAACTCTCATTACTTATTTTATAAGTAAACACATTATTTAAAGAGAAAGGGATTTACTCCTTACTTTCATTTTCGCTTTGATACAAAGTAAACATACCTTCTTTAGCTTCAAAATCCAGCCATTTCTCACTAACCAAATAGTCCATAATACACAATGTATATTGTACATGTATTGCCATGCCACAAGAACACTAGTTTTAATTGACCAATTGCCGAGCTGTTGATAGAATTCATAATAGATTTGTACATCAAAAGAATAATAAACTAGAACCAACAAGAATTAGGCCTATTTGTTGTTCATCTACAAAGTTCCGCTTGGTAAGGTCTTGCCTTTGACAAGATAATCCGTTTAATAACCAACATAATAAATCATTATCATTAAACATAAATACAAATAAGAAAGTACTGGGATTCACTACAACATAAATATAAAGTATGTATTGCTTACTGCTTAAGCATCACATATGCAATACTGATTATGTCCTTGATAAATTAAATTAACATCCTTTATAATGTACAAAAGAGGAAACTAAAATTTCCGGGCATTTTGTTCAAGCACAGACGATAAAGCCTTTTTTATTCTCAAAAGAGAAAATCTTTATGGCCAATATTTGACTTGATTCGATATAGTTTTCAGCACCTGCAGTCCAAATACAAGTTAGTTTGTGTGTTTAACCTGATATATTATGTTTATGTGACAATTACAAGTAAAAAAAAGGAATATTATGTGACAATACCTAATGTATTTTAGTTGGTTCTTCGTCTTTGTCCATTGATCTCAAAGCTCATGTAAGCATTTCTGATATTTTGTAGCTCCCTTGTGACATCTCCCATGTTCATTCTTTCATTTGGTGATTCTTTTGAACATGCAATTCCAATCTCCAACATTGAAACCAAGCACTTGCACAGATGATCAGCTCTAATCTGGTTTCCGAATCCTTCTTCTATCTCAATCTCAATGCCTCTAGTATTGTTGCCGTAGGTTCTTGCATCTAATTCACTTCTCATTTGTGCATTTTCTTCTGCCTCTCTGGGGAGAAGAGCAGAGTCCACTATTTTCAAAAGTCTCTCAGGCAACGCCATTTTAACGAAGTTATGAAGATTGAAATCATCTTTAAAGATTTCATCCGTGGGTCTCTTTCCAGTGAACATCTCCAATACAAGGATGCCATAGCTATACACATCACCCTCTCTTGATGGCTCTCCACCCATTCCATACTCTGCAATTCGCAATAGTAATATATGTAGGAAGTGTACACTACTTATTAAGACGTAAAAGTTAATGTGTTGAGATTTCACATTTTCGAATTTTAAGATGTAAAAGTTCATGTCTAGAGATTTCAAATTTTCATCTGCGGGGAGAAACTAAATGTTACAATGATATGCAGATGTTAAACATCCAACTGAGATGGTCGTATAGGGTATACTAACCTTAATCTGTAAGAAAAAAGTCCTGTTATTATGCAGATTGTGTTCAAGAAATCGTAATCCATAAGTTTTTGTTACATAGAAACATAGATTAGTTCGTGTTTTCTTTTTCTTTAGTATCCGTTTGAAAGCAATATCCTTTGATAGATACAGATATCTTAGTAAGAGCTTAAATAAACCAAGCACAAATTATTTCGAGTTCATACCTGGAGCAACATATCCAATAGTTCCAATCATTCTGGTTGTGCTTGTTTGACCATTTGAAATGCTGGTTGTGTTTGCGACCAACCTTGTTAATCCAAAATCACTTACATGGGCAACCTTTTCATTGTCAAGAAGAACATTGCTGGGCTTCAGGTCACAGTGAATGATCGGTTGATCACAATCATCATGAAGATAATGAATTGCAAAAGCCACATCAATTGCAATATTTAGTCTCTGAAGCAGGTTTAATCCCATTGAGTAAATGTCACCATCAGTGACTAGATGCAACCAGTTATCTAGGTTTCCATTGGACATATACTCAAAGACTAGAGCCTTGAAATCATTGCCGTTGTAATCTATGCTAGAGCAAGATGTCAAGATCTTAACTAGATTTCGATGCCTAACATTTCGCAATGCATTACATTCAGCAATGAAACTCTTCTCTGCTCCTTTTTGTTGGAGATTGAGAACTTTAACAGCAATTGGATTTCCTTCCTGGGTAAGAATGCCTTTGTAGACAGAGCCAAACCGACCTGTTCCAATCAACATGCTTGGAGAGAAACCATTGGTAGCTTGAAAAAGCCTCTTGTATGAAATCTTTGAAAGAAAATTTACTTTTGGGAGTGCAACAGTTTGTTTCCTTTGTGATGATCTCCTCCAACGCAACATAATAAAACCTATGGAAAGAAGGAAAAATGCTACCACCAAAACTACTATTATTGTTAGTTTGAGGCCATTAAAATCTCCTTTCTTGGACTTCTTTTCGGGGCATGCCTGGAGATGTAATTCTGGTACACCTCCACAAAGCCTAGTATTTCCAACCACTGAAACTGCACTTATGTTTTGAAATATACCTTCCTTGGGCACATCTCCTTCCAGTTTGTTGTAAGATAGATTCAAGTACAACAAGGAAGGAATTTTCTGCAAATCCTTTGGAATTTCTCCTGTCAAGTTATTACGTGAAAAATCCAAATACCGAACACCTTTTAAAGAAGCCAAGGTTGCTGGCAAGGTTCCTTCAAAGAAATTCCCTTGGAGGAAAAGGGACTCAAGAATCTGACAATCACCGATGGTTTTTGGGATTTCACCAGTTAGATTGTTTTCGGAAAGATCAAGTTTATTGATATTCTCTAGCTTGCCCACCTCTACAGGTAAGTGACCAGTCAATAAGTTCTGTGATAAGGTGAACAAGGAGGATAAGGAGGAAAGAAGAAAAATTTCTCTCGGTATTTCTCCGGTTAATCTGTTGTTTGAAATGTCAAGGATTTGGAGATTATGACAATCTGCAACTTTTCTAGGAATACTTCCTTCTAGCTTGTTATAAGAAAGATCAAGATGAAATAATTGAGTAAGGTTTCCTATGGACGAGGGGATTTTTTCTGATAGCATGTTAAGATCCAAAGCCAAAACTTGCAATTTTTTCAGGTTCCCTATAGAAGTAGGAATGACACCCGTGAAAAGATTACCGTCAAGGCCCAAGATGATTAAATTGGCAAGATTTTCTAAGGTTGATGGAATACTTCCAGAGATTCTATTGCCTCCGAGATAAAGTTTATAGAGTTGAGTTGAGAAATTGGCTACAGATTTTGGTAAATCACCTGTAAACTTGTTTGCAGCCAAGTCTAATATTTTCATCTGGCTGCAATTTGTTAAAGATGCAATAAAATCCAAGCTATTTGGTGAGTAACCTCCTAGACTATTATTATATAAACCGAGCCACTGGAGTTCTCGAAGACGACCAAGGCTTGCTGGAACTTGGCCGACGAAATCATTTTCTTCTAGATCAAGCACTTCAAGATGGGAAGCATTTGAAAATGATTCAGGGATCACTCCAAAGAATCTGTTACCACCTATATAAAACTCTTGGAGATTAGGGAGTGTCTGGCCAATTGTGGTAGGAAGAGTGCCTTTTATTTGGTTATTTGCCATTGAGAAGTCGACCATGGAGGATATATTATAAATGGAGATAGGGATTGTACCAGATAAAGAATTAGGCCCAATTGAAAATAAAGTTAAACTTTTCCATCTCCCTAACTCTTCGGGAACATGTCCAACGAGATTGTTATAGGCTACAGAAAATTTTTCGAGTGATGTAATGTTTCCTAAGGAAGGTGGGATCCCTCCTGTGAGATTGTTCGACTCAAGATTAAGCCCCGTCAGCTTCACCAGAGATCCAAGCTCCAGAGGAATCAACCCAGTAAGTTTGTTTCGGCCAATGCCTAATATCCTAAGTTTTGAGCAGTAGCTCAAGTTGACAGGGATTTTACCTTCCAACATGTTGCTAGAAAAACTAAGATATTGCAGGCGGAACAAACGACCAACTTGCTGTGGGATTTCACCAAAGAAACTGTTATTTTTGAGGTCAAGTGACATCATGAAGGAGAGGTTACCAATGTAAGGAGATATGGTTGCACGCAAATTGCAGTTGCTTAAGTTCAGGGCTGTTATCCTCTGATGGCGGTGGCTGCATGCAATTCCAGGCCAGCTGCAGAAGTGAATGGATTCATTCCACATGCTCAGGATTCCATATGGATCGTTGGATATGGATTCTTTGAATTTGAGTAGAGCAAACCTATCAGTGTCATTTCCTAATGTACTGGCAATGACAATGTTAGGTTGCAATAAGCTCCGAGAGTGAAGAAGCATGACATGCAGGAACACGGACCAAAAAGTGGATGGACCAGTGGGGTTTCTGAGTTTCATTCTGGTGATGGCTATGAGTTTAAAGAGAGAGCTTATTTGCGGAAGGGATAGAGTTGAAGATAGAGTACTGATATTTAAATGCTAATATATATAAAGATTCAAATATATATTTTTCTTCAAAATTAAAGTCCTTTTGTTTTTCAACTTTTTGTACCGGTTGTTTTGTTGGAAAGGGGAGCCGTGAATAGTCATGTAAATTAAACCTGCAAGGGCCACCATGTCTTATAAGTCTTGGGAACGGTCCCCACTTAATTTAAGTTACGTGTAGCTTTTTTCAACTAGCTAGACTTTCATAAACGTCACTATTAAAAAATAAAATAAAATCCTATCCATCCAAAAAAGAGAGGGAAAAAGAAGAGAGAGAGCCAATAAAGGAAGGTACTGAATTATAAACTCCAAAGGGAATTGAACCTCCGAAGGAAGTGTCTGTAGCGTTAGGTTTGGAACTTCAATCACACCCAATCTTCGTCCCTATAGAGCTAAACCGTTATCATATATGAGCAAAATAAAAATATAAACATGAAAATTTAACAAAATTTAATAAAGATATGGCAGTTTAAATTTACTACAGAATCCCTTTCCTTTTACGTATTCCTTATATTGCAATTTTTTTGACTGATTTGTTGCAAAAAGATCGAGAAGCCTCGTCAGGAAACAAATAAAAGCCTATCGTGCACGAACTATGCTTTCTAGTGGAGGGGCTACATACAGCCAAGGACTAAAAAATAGACATTTGTGTCCATATTTTTGAATTTTTAAAGTACCGATATAGAAACATAGATATGGTATCATTTTGGCAAAATATTCTAAAATTTTGATGAAAATTTCAACGGATATCGATATTTTTACAAAAATATCTATTTTCATAAAAACTGTAGTGTAAAATGACAAAATATTCAAAAATTTTACAGAAATTCCATGAAAATATCGACAAAAATTGGTAAAATATCCAAACTTTACATATAATTTTTTGAATTTCTCTTAAATATAAAATTCAAGCTATTTTTATTCACTTTTTAATATAGTCTTTCATAAATTTACCTTTTACTGCTATAAATCTAATTTTTAATTTATCCTGTTTACCAAGACCTGTGATTCAAAATATTACTCTAATCTTAGAGTTCCTAGCAATCATGATAGACCTCTAATATCTTTCAATAGCAATCTCCAAGTCTTCTTTCGTATTAGTTCTTCTTTCTCTATAATTTTACCAGCTTTATTTTTCTTCCTAACTGCTCCTAGAACCACCTAAAACTCTTTTTAGTATTGATATATATTTTTATCTTGTATGAAATTATAAATGTATAGTACTTGTATTAGTTGACCTTTAACTAATTTATTTAATTTAAGATCTTAGGATTATCATGTATCATATTACAATCACTTTTTATCATTTGTATTCATCGCATAATAATTTGATTGAAAAATTTATTTAAACTCTGTATTACAAACAATTTTAGAGTTTCTTAAAGTCCTATTTAAAATAAAGTAGTTTAAGATGACTTTCCGTATTTCATGTCAATTTCGATTAATATTGATAGTTCTGCCAATATTTTTATAGAGTTTAAGTGCCAATATTTTTGCCGATATTGATATTTTCATCATTACATACAGCTAACATAGGAGATTACCTCATTTAAAATTTTTTCTTTTAATTTTATATATGAAATATGATGAAATTTGTGGCTAAAAATTCTGAAATTTCATGTTTGTCATATTTATAATATGCAAAATCTCTCATCTGATTTATATGTGAAATTTGACAACAATTTTAGTATACGTCCACTTTTGATGCTTCACCTTGATTTGTTGGAGATCAACACCACGTGTGGCTACGTACGGTGGTTGGACAGCCTTTCCTCATCCCGGCCTCTTGAGTTGGACCTGCACAAGAAAATGGACGCCTTAGAGTTCAAGGGGACACTGATGTGGTACCGATGAAAGACTCTTTTATGCTCAAATCAAGTAACTGTTCGGCCAAGTTTGGGAGCAAAGTAAGGTGAGAAAAAGCACATTACCTTGAGGTATAGCAAGTGCGCTCAATTTATAGGCTACCACTTAAATTGGGTGTTAGGTGGGTTTAACCTGTGACCCTATGTCCCAACAAGACGTGTCAAGTGACAGTGACAAGTGTCATGATATCTTGAAACATGGAATAGATATCTTGATTTGAAAGTATTTTACAGGCTTTATCTTTATAAAATCTATAACCTATAGAGATGTTGAAATATTCATATGGAATAACTGTATTGAATGTATTTTCATAGTCTCTTTCTCCTATATTAAATTAAATTAAATATGAATATTATTAATATTATTAGAGATTTTAATATTAAATAATATTATTTAATTATTAATATTATTAGTATTATTTTAATAGTAATCATATTAGTATGTTCTAAGTTTTTCTTTACTCAAGGGAATATTGTGATTAGTGCTCTAATAATATTAATGATACTATTAACAATACTTTAATCATTATATTAAATTATAAGTATTTAATATTGATTATTACATTAATATTCTATGGTATTCCTCTACTTTGGCATTTTATTATATATATAATATTCTATAGTATAATAATTATGGTTGGGGTAAAAATCAGTCATATAAATATGTGACAACCATAATTGATTATTTCCTTATTATTGATATTAATAACAATATTAATATTAATCATGATATTGATATTAATATTATTAATGTAATATCAATATTAATATTAATCATAATATTATTAAATATTATTAATTTAATATTAATAATATTAATATTTTTCTTGGCTAATTAATATTTTAGTCCTTTACTAATAATTATTATTAATATTCTAACACATAATTTCAATCATTGATCATATAAAATTATAATTTGTATTTCTTTATGATTGTAACAACTATAATTCTGTTGAGGCAAAGAAAAAATAGGTTGTGCAGTCCCATATTGTTTGAAAATGGTCATAGAAAATAGTTCACATATAAAGACACCATCTCCTAATAGTATGAGGCCTTTTAAGGGTAAAACCCTAAAGCAAAACTATATATACTTAGTCCAAAAATAGATAACATCATATCAAGTGAAGGTACGAGTTGCTACATGATGAAAAGGTTGAGCAGCATTGTCATGAAAGAAACCAAATGACCCACAAAATTCCGATGGTAAAAAAATATAGTAATCAAGCATTAACTTCATTGAGTCACATCATTAATTTCAACGAAATTGCTAGTAAAATTTAATTTGTTTCCTTTTTCTTTCTGTGATATTAACTTTCCAATTTCCTAGCCTACTCTCATTGAATGTTTTGGTTGAGAGTTACTAAAGTCCTAATTGTATTGAAGTTGATTAAAAACCACGAGAAAATTTAAGCACTTTAAGTATCACAATATGCATGCTTAGCTAATTTAAAATATTAATTAATGAAGACATTGGTGTTGCAGAAGCATTTAAAAAGTAGAAAATAGAGATAATTTCATATAATCTATTGATTCAATTAGAATAAAAACACTTTAATTTTATTAATAAAAATTCTATCTTGTTATATATGATGAAACTAATATGTTTATAGATTAAATTGTCTCAAACAGCAACAGAAAACTAAAAATAAAATTAAAAAAAATTATTTCGAAATAAAAAATAAAAAGGATACCTAACCTATCTAAAATTTGACAATATTCTTATCTTTAAAAAGAAAAATTAAATACGAATTCAAACGAGGTTCCTTGATGCATTATCCCATTGAAGTTATCCCGCACATATATTATCAGCGGATCACATGCCTATATTTACAAGTAATTTCTATGTATGGAAAGCAAAGCAACTTGTTTTTAGATCTTCTGATTGATAGCTAGTTTCCATTATTGAAACCGTATTTCTTCTTGGTTAGAAGGTTGCAATATATGATGATCATAATTAATTGGCTTACGATGTGAAAATTAATCGTGTACTACTATCGCATATATTGGACGCGAGGTAACAACGCATAGGGAAGAAAACCCGAGTGGTGACATGCTCATGAGTGAAGTTGTTAAAAAGTATAGAGCCTAATTGATGCCTTTTGAATTATCACCGTATACTGATGATTACAAAAAAAAAAAAAAAAAAGGTTTTGGAACCCTTGGACACGTGCCCAAGCGCCAAGGTGTCCAAGCGCCAAGGAGTATGCGCGGTTAAGTCGCAGAGTGCTTGTGCGGGGGTGCCAAAAAGCAGCACTGCTGTAGATGAGATGAAATAAATTTGGAGCAAACTAAAATGGACTTAGTAGCACTAGCTGAAGGGCATGGCCACCCACTATTAGGTTTGGCGCTAAAAGGTCTGATTTTCGGTATTTTTTGTTTGTTATTTCTTGTAAATCTATAAATTCAACTTGGTGGGGCTTTTTTTTTTTTTTTTTGGAACTTAAAAATTTAAAATGAGAGAGAAGCTAGAAAAAAATTTTAAAGAAAGTATATAATTTTCTTTTGTGAACTTCGTCATCATTATAATAAATTATACTGCATGGTTAAAAGTAGATATAACTCTTATATTGAAGGCAAAATATTACAAATTTTATACATGTTCTTGTTTAATTTTTCAATTCTTATATTTTCTTTTTCGGTATAATTAGAGTTTCTAATTCGCGACAAAAATGAGCTAAAAAAAGAGGCAAGAAACAAAAGGACAAAGTTCGTTAATTTTATAGTCTGTAGACCATGAGAACTTCTGTATTGACCATGGAATATAACTTATCACGATTCTCATGAAGACTGGAAATATATATTAATATGGAATAATTAGATTTGAAAGTATTTTATGATCTTTTTCTCTGCAATTAAAGTCGTCCTTTTTTTTTTTTGGGAGTCTTCGCATTAGTTGAAACAATAGGCAAGCATTGATCATCTAAGAACCACTATCTCTGTCAATGATGACAAACTTAAAGACTGGGGAATTAATGGTGGGGTCCCCCTTCATTGAGTTACCTGTAACGCAGGAATTTTTTTTTTTTTTTCTTGAACAAGTTACTCAGGAATCTTTTCCTTAATACAAAAAATGTCATTATCGGTATATTCCTCTTCAATCTCGTAGACGCATATTGAAACTTAGTTTGGACAAATTTTCTCAGGAATAATCCTTGAATTATAATGAAAACAAATATATATCCTTTTGTCTCTTTTAAAACCTAAAGAAAATAAAATAAATCGAAGAAAAAAAAAACGGAGAGTCAATTTCTACAACAAGAATTGACGACAACATTTGTCAATAACAACGGAGAATGGAAACAAAACAGAGAGCCAGAATTGATGACCAAAATCATTCTTATGTTTTTGGGACGACAATGAAGTAAACTATGAGTGGAGCAGCAATATACATGGAATATGACCAAAGCCCATTGATGCCAAATTTGATTCGACCCGAAGATAAATAATAAAGAGAAAATTTATGCCAAAAAAAAAAAAAGTGACAAGAATTGTGAGGACTAAAGAAAGAATTGTGATAAAAATAAAAATTAAAAAAAATATTAGCATATTCTATACTGAAAACAATGTATTATATGAATATTAGAATAGCCTTGTGGAATAATAGCCGATTTTGAAGGTATTATATTTTACACTACTTTTTCTCCGAAATAATGGCTTTTTTTCTAGGAGTCTTTGCACCAGTTGATACGTTGGAAAAAAAGAGAAGAGAATAGTCAAGTAAATTGGACTTTTTGTGAATGTTTTTTCATAGACTTGTTAGGGGGGCGGCCATTAACTTTATCGGAGACGTTGGCTCACCACTAAATGATTGTGGAGCTAAATTCTTATTCTTTTTAAGTGGGGTACTATAAAAAAATAAGAGATAATTTTCATTAAAGGGGACATAGTTATAAACTTTTAAAATTATTAAAACACCCTCACTACTTAGGCAGTAAATCTTTAATTTTTTAATATTTTAAAACTAAAAAATTTAAAAAACAAAGAGAAAAAAGTTTCTCCCGCAATTCACCAATCTACTTGGTTACACTTATCTTCACCTGTGGTCCATATACTTCAACGTTTAATCTTGCTTCTTGCTTTCGATTTTTTTTTTTTTAAGGTTAAATTTGTTTAATTTTTTAAATAATTTTTACAAAATTTTTGTTTAAATCTATTTCTACTTTATTTTTTAAAATTCTTAACGTTTAAGTAATACATATTCTTTTAAAAACCCTGAAATTCTTATTAGTGAGGGCACTTGTTGACATTTTAAACAATTTGACCCTTTAAAGAGATATTTATTTAATTCTTTTAAAAAGCATAGCTGTAATGACCTGAAAAATTCAAAACTTAACAATTACGATCAATTAAGGATTTTTTTCCTCATTACTCAACTAAGAGCTTAAGAAAGTATAAGTTTAGCATTTATTAACACGTAAATTTGAAGGTCTTAATAGTCGTAAGACCTTAGAATAAATAATGCTGTAAATTCACAAAATTATGTGCTTTATTTATGAAACATGTAATAATGTGATGTTATGATAGTACATTAAAATAATTAAAAATAATTATTTTATGTGCTAAACCAAGAGTTTATAATTTATTAATTTCATGCATGAGCCAAGAGATTATGTTATTTAGCAAAAGTGAAATTTCTAACTTACTATGATGATGTGAAAAATATCTATATGATGTCAGTTCAGTAAAAGAAACCCAGATCAATAATGATCATGAGCTCTATACTATGATTCAGAAAATGGTGAGCACCAAGTTTAAGTGTGCAAGATTTATGACAATTTTACTAAGATTGATCTCAAAATTATAGGAGATCAAAAAGTAAGATAAGAATTTCAAGAAAGTTATAATATCATTGGAAGTTCGAGAATTTCAATATTTTAAATGTGTATAGTTAATTATTATACACATTAATAATTATGTAAAGTTTATTATTATTGTTGTAATGAAAATAATAATAATAACGGTTGTTATAGCAATAGTGAAGAAGAAGAAGGGCGTTAATGGGGTCCACAAATGTTGATTTCTTGCTAAGGTATGAACCCATAAATAACTCTTTACAAGAAGTAGTTCATGAAGCATAAAATTATGCTAAGTTTGGAATTTAAATTAAATTAACTTTTAGATAGTCAATTTAATTTACAAAACTTTTATAAAATTACAACTATTGTTTTTATAATGGAATTTGAAGTTTACAATATAAAATTTTTTAATGAAAATATATGTTTTAAATCACATTTTAAAGTTTTTAAAAGTTAAAAATGATAATAATACTTATATTGGGTAAAGTTTTAAAATACATGATATCTTTCTTAGAATACATACTTACATATACATATACCTATGTATAAATGTAGACACAGTTGTAAAAATAGTTAATCATTGGTTTTGAGGACAAATGTATCAAAATTTACTGTTTTAAAATTAAATCACAAAATCCATATAGTATGGATAAATTTATGAAAATTATTTTTATGTCAATATGAATATTTTAGTAACACAATAATACAATAAGAGAATTATAAATTTATGTGATTATCTTTAGAGTGCAAATAAATTACAGTTTTTAAAAGTATAATTATACTTACAGAAAATTTAAGTTTACGAATCAAATTTAATCAACCCGACACATCATGTATTAATTTGTGTAGACCACATGAGAGTCTATAAATACATGACCAAAAAAAAAAAAAAAAGAGATCAGCTAATCAAATCAGCCCATTTCCCTTCTCTCTCTACCCTCTCTCTCCTCAAACTCAGTCTAAGAATCCGGCCACCATTTTCAACACCTCCCACACTGTTGGAAAGATCTCGAGGAGCTGAGTCCGACGGTGTGTCATGCCACCCACTGTGACGACCCAACCTACGTGGCTGTCACTTGACTTAACTTGATCTTGAACTTAAACATACTTATTAATAAAGTACAAAATTTCAGGATAAATTTTTTTTTTCTTAAATGGATTCTTGTTATCGAATCATTGGCATTAAACCTTAGAAAGAATAATAACTGTTTTTCTAAAACTTAATAACATATGAATTCTTAAAGATAAAGAATTCTCAACGTGTAACTTTAAAAGATATAATAATAATTTCTTAAAACTTAATTTCGTAAACCGAATATAATAACATAAATTTATCAACGTGATAATAACGTAATATTAATAATTACGTTTTAACATAACCATAGTAATTTCTTGAAGTATAACTATAGTAATTTCCTTGAACTTTTCCTTTTAAAACATAAGAATGGTTATCTATCAACTATTACTTTAAGGACAATTATTAATTTAAATAAAACTATTTTCAAAACAATTCTAAATTAAATATTACAAATAAAATCCCATTTAAATGCTCTGTAAAACTTTCTTAACAATTATTTATATATTTTACTTGTAATTTAACATCTTAAAAATAACATATTATTTTCTTAAAAGTAAACCTTTTTAGACTAAACAAAACAAACTTCTTATAGCTTAAACTCTCAAGTTTAAGATACCAATTTACT